>UCOK01012358.1:0-22363 GCA_900474325.1 Synergus umbraculus
CGGCTACATGGGTCACCCCGTGGGTTACCCTCTGGGTTACCTTTGGTCACTCTTATGGGTCACCACTTAGCTCGTCACTAGAAGTTTCTCACAAGCGGTGAGAATTTGATTGGTTGATATATAAAGACCATTTCGACCAATATATTCAGCGTCTCATCGTGCGATATTCTGCGTTAGGTAATTGCGTTGTATGTAGTAGTGTTAAGTTAGGTTATAGAATTAGGGTTGTATGGTTTAGATAAGTTAAGAGAGATACGTTTCTCGTCTATGTCTGTCTGCTTGGCAGTAAATCTTTTTTTATTTTACTTTAGTAACTAACCTCTCTAGTTTTACACTCTAAGGATAGTAAAACTTACACTCTAGGATGGTCAAGCTGAACAACTACTTTTTAACATTCCGCGGATATTAGGTTTGACTATCTAGGGTGCACACGACTGAGTAGTGTATCCTAGAGTAATGGGTAGTGTAGCGTTTTCTTCGTGTATGGACCAATCTATACCTACCAGAATCAGCCATGCGTGAAAATTGTCCAACTTGCGAGAGTTGTATGTATAGTTACTTAGTTATGGTCTGCAATGGCTGAATATGGCAGCTTGTTTCTGAGACTCTTTGAGCATTATAAAATTTAGTTGGGAGTTGAATTCCAATTATTCTGATTATTATTTGAGTTTTAAAGCTGAGACTTAATATTGCTTATTAATTTGGGCCTTTGAAATTGATTCGATTTGAAGCGACGTTCTGACCAAAGTTATGTCTATTGTTCGTCGCTATTTTCTAAAATCCCATCTTTTCGAAATTCTATCGGAGTCGTAATTATCAATCGATTTGTTTTTTCTAAAGTGACTTATATCAATAATTGTTTTAATACTCAAATTTCTCATCAATGGAATTGTCTTCAAAATAGCGAAGTCTACTGCGTAATCCATTATATAATCATTCTATTCTCTCTCAACCGCTATTTTTAGAATTCGATTTTATCGCTATATCAAAAATCATAATTAATTGGCCATTATTAATTGTTTCCATTGTTATCTTTAAATTAGATATGAAATTAACAATCATCAAACTCTGACATATAAAATTATTATTTCGGAATTGGAGGTTGTGAATTTATTGAAGTTATTGACTTAAGTTGTGATTGGTGAAATCCCAGATTATAATATTAATAAATTCAATTGTCAGAGACAAATACAGTCACTTTCTCTTTCACTCTTATGATTTTCTGTTTTCTGCTTTGCGTTTTCTGCTGCCATAGGACGGCACCCTCAGTCTCGTTGAAAAATATTTGATTCTCCCGTATCTCGACCCCTCTCTGTATTAAGTTAACTTGGCAATGGCTTTAAAATTATCGTTTTATCTTAATTGATTAACATATAATTTATTAACTTTAGAAGGGTTTGAATTAACTACTAAATGTCTTTGAAACTTAAGTAAAAGGTTATAATATATAAAGGTATTGGATATATTTTGCATAAAACTTTAATGTAGCTTAATTGAAACGAATTATTAATGCATTGAGGTGATGGATTGTTCAATTTTCTTCTGAGCCCTATTTTCTTTGCAAAACGTAGGATCGGCATTGTTTCCTAAATGTTATTGATTTGCAGACAATAATGCATATTTGTAGGTAGGGATGATAAACGACGTACGATTATTAAGACATCAGCAGGCTATGGCAACATTCATGGTTATTTTAGAAACTTTCTTAATTTGCATTCAAGATTAATCGTGGAAAAGAAGAGGAAATCTGATAAAAAAAATTTGAAATACAAATATAAGGTTTACTTTATTCATATGTTTTTTGATTTCGCATTTGATTCCTCATAGACTTTCCAAAAAAAAAAGTTTTTACATTCTCATCAGAGAAGGTGTTAGAATTTATGTAAAATTTGACCCTCTCATTCACTTTTTCTTGTCCAAAGTTTCTGTATTGAAACCGTCTAAACCCGAAACATAGGTTTTTACGAATGCGTGTGTATGTATTTATGTTTTTTACTTCCTCATAGACGAAGCTGGAGAATCGGGTGCTTCATTGGGAGGGGTGAGACGGGATGCTGGAGGGCCTATACTGACCGTGTTAGAAAATCATTGCTGTCAACTTAAAGAAAAGTATTTTGCTTCCTCATAGAGGAAGATTTGTAGTGGTGACAAAATCCAGTTTCCTAAAAAAGGTTTTTTTGAACATATTTCAAGGGCAATATATCTAATATGATGATCTGAAAAATTGTCCGGATGTGTGTGTGTTTGCGTGTGTGTCACGATCCAGCAATTTCTTGAAAACGCGTAAAGATCAATTAATGAAATTTTGCATAGTTATTCCACTATATATCTAGTTGAATTTCTTATAAGGGTTTAACAAAATATTTAATTTTACAAGTTTTATGTACTTTTATAATTTTCGTAAAATTCATTTTTCCACTATAACTTCTCAAATATTGAAAATTTAAAGATAGTGTAAGGGAAATGAATATTCCTTTCATCGAGACGAATCGACTGACCTATACGATTAATGTATTTCTTTAAAAAATAAGGAAGTTATGTTTATTTATAATTTTGAAAGTTAATTTTTCCACTATAACTTCTCAAATATTGAAAATTTAAAGATGGTGTAAGGAAAATGAAGATTCCTTATGTCGAGACGAATCGATTGACCTATATGATTAATGTATTTCATTAAAAAATAAAAAAGTAATGCTTCATTAATTTTTTAAAAATGGATTTTTCAAATATAACTGGAAATATAAATGGAAACAAGTAATATCGAAGCTTAATGCATCCTTTATGAGAAAGCAAATCATATTTGCTTACAGGAAGCAAAGTGCTCATTGAATGAGCACAAAAGTTGATACAACTTCACAGCTAGTTTTATGTTTAAAAAGTGAATATATTGAGACACTTGCTTAAAATTTTTGAATAATATTGAGTTTAAAATGCTTCTAATTATGAATTTCCATATTTTAATTATTATTTTTCCTTTAATATAAATAAATAAATACTATGAGTTTCAATAGAAGCTTGACAACATCGCACGAGCGTGCTGAATATATTTGTCAGTTGGCAGTTCTTGTTTTGAATATATAGGTACACATTGTGCTATGTTTATTTGAATTTCCCGCCATCTAACCTTACTCATTCCGTATATATATATATATATATATACGGAACCATACCATATATATATATATATATGGTATGAGACGGAATGAGTAAGGTTAGATGGCGGGAAATTCAAATATATATATATATATATATATTATACTCTATTTTAGTGAAGGGACATCGATATCGAAATATCGAAAAATAGATATTTTCCTTATGATATATCGATATTACATGTCGATATTTTTCTCTGGTTTCGATATTGATATTTCAATTTTCATTTTAAAAATATGTAATTGACTAATAATAATAATGTATCTAGTACTTAATTACTTATTGTTAGTTTTGCAAAAATTGTAATATATTCAATATTACTAACAATTAAAAATTCCTCAAATTTGTTTTCATGATTTTTTAATTACGTATACCTAAGTTTCTTGGTCCTGTCAAACGATATTCTGTTTCAAAATTAAGTCAAAAGTATTAATTTTTAATTAGTTTTAATTTTTTTTTCAATTAAAATTTAATATTTTCTATGTAATTTTGAATCAGAATATTTTTTGGGAAGAAAAAAATGTCCACAATTTTTAATTTTTACACTAGTTATATGTATTAAAGATTTCGTAAAACTATTTTGAAATTATATCATGTCTCAGGCTTAAAAATAAATATTGTTCTATTTTGATAATTTTCACTTTTAAAAATGATTATACTTATAGTTAAGAACATCTCTATATATATTTTGAATGTTTTTTTTATTATTTATCAATAAAAAAGGCAAAAAATATTTAAATTTCGATCTTTTGCTACGATATATCGATATTTCTAGCCAATATCGATATTTTTTTTTCGTATCGATATCGATGTGTCCGATATATCGATATCCGTAATATCGATTTTTTTGTTCGATATCCCTTCACTACTTTATTTCACAGATTGCACTGTTGCCGGTATTCCTTTGCGTTTATTACTTCCCGATCGAAAAGTCTGAACTTTTTATATTTGAAAATTTATTTCTCTGTGAAATGTGCGGTAACCTAATTTGTTCTCTTATTTATTTGTAATATTATAAGCTAAAGGCCTATGTTTTTTTCCTCATGATTTGCATCTTTGCTTCTATTAATTTGATTGTAACTGTATGGGTCGCAGTATTTCCCATAAGAAGCTATGTTAAATAATCGAATTTTCAGAATTAATAAAAAAAAAGCAAACCGATAAATAATTCGAGAAAAATTCATAGAATTTGATTCCGCAGTGGAAATTTGAAATATCTCAATATTATAAATGTGGCTACATTTTTTCGTAGCACCCGATCCTCCTTAATTAAATTTTCCTCAGTTGACAAATATCTTATAGTACAACATTCTAATCAATGCTGTATGTGTGTGTGTGTGTCGTTTTTTTTCGTCACCATTTTTATCTAATAAGCTAAATTAGCTAAAAATATTTATTAATATGAATGTATAATTGGTAAAACTGACTTATATTGTAAAGTATCACATGTCCTTAACTTGGATACAGTTATAAATATTTTGATGAAATTTATAAGGGTTATTTGCATCATTAAATCTCAAAACGTGCTGAAGAATTTTTTAACTTCTCAAGTAATCAAATAATTCAAAGTTTATGTAAAAGAAAGAAAGATTCCTTGCGTCGAGGCGATTTATAAAAAAATATTTAAGATCAGATAAACATACCTTAGCATATTTTCTTTAATTTTAGAAATTTTTAATTTGATATCTCAATAAATGTAAACGTTACAGAGAAAATAATGTCGGTTAGGTATGGATCGGGTAAGTCTTGCATTACCTTAAATGGAACACTCAAGATAGAATTCACAGCTAGTTTTTTTTTTTTTTTTTTTTTTTTTGAAGATTGAATCATGGAATATTTATTTTAAAAGGCTATAAGAATATAAATTAATAATTAATATTTGCGTCCAAAATTTTCATTGAATGAACACGAAAGTTGATACAACTTCATAGTTTGTTTATATAATATTAATGAACAGAGAGAGGAGCGGAGCTCCCTTGTGGGCAAATCGGGATTCGGTGCGAAACTTCAGACGGTGCTAGTCCGATCTCTGTTAATCAAAGTTTTGAAATATTTAAATTAATGGTGTAAAAAAGTACCTAAGTTACTCGATACATATTCTACTTTTGTTATTTATATATAATTATTTTCCACATACGACACGCGAATCTTTCACCTTTTTTTTCGGCACAGTCGACTTTTATAATAAAATATACTATCCACTTATAAGATATGTGCTCAGCTTTTCTCAGACGTCATTTTGAATGATATAATGTCAGACACGAAAACGAAAGATAAGGAACTTGTAGGAAAATGTTCGTGGGCTTTGAAGTCAGTTTCCCATCACAAGAATTTATATGTGGATTTAAAGCAAAGTTCAAATTTGCTGGAATTTTCTTACATTTATCTAAGCCGTAGATGACAGGAGATAAGTGTCTTTGAAGGACTCGAAACCTTGTCGAAAAAATTTTTTCTTGTCACCTTGACATATGTCTAACTTTCTTTCTGGAACAAATTATGTTACATAAACCACATAAACCTAGCTGATTGTAAAATAAAAGGCAAATTTGAGCGTACTTAAAAAAAGTTCTGGTGAATAGAAAAAATTATAAGAACATAATTATTGGTCTTTAAGAGATCTACAAATTAATTAATTAATTGAATGATATTTAAAAATAATATTTAACGAAAATCTTGAGCGCTTTTTTGAAAATAGGTTTTTCAATATTATGTAACGGGTCCAAAGTAGAAATAATAAAATTACTATTATTAACGTAAATATTTATTTCTCATAACGAGGTGTTTCACTAATTAGATATAAAGTAGAACTGCCAAGGTGGGACCGCTCGCATTGGTACCTGGCCCCGCACGACTCGCGATTTACGGAGGGGATAAAAGCTTCATCAGCATATAAATATTAGCTTATAGTTGTAAATGCTGTTACAATTATATAGTTTATTATATTTTATTTATCTAATCTCTTAAAATTCCCAGAAAATTCCTTGAAATTTTACTTAAAATTATTAGAAATCTCACAATATTCCTTAAAATTTCAGGATAATATTTCATATTCCTTAAAACCTCCTAAACCGCTTACAAAGCTTCTAAAATCCATCAAAACACGAAATATCCTAAAAGCCCATACAATTCTACAAAATCTTTTTAATATCCTAAAAATCTCTTTAATTTCATAAAAATCACTTAAAAATCGTTAAAAATGCACATAAAAACCTTCAACATCATTAATCTCTTGAAATCCATATTAAAATTAGTGAAAATCTCCAAAAAATTTTAGCAACATCTGGAAAATTACAAAATCCTCTTTTTTATAAGAAGACTTTTGTTTTCAGAAAATTAAATAGTTTAATAATCAAATATTATGAATAATGATTCCGCAGAATTGTTTTTTACTCCTGATGGGATATTGATCAGTTAATTCTTCCTTGATAGGGTATTTACTAGGGGCTAACAGATGCGTCAGGTTAAAAAATTTCTATAATTATGTTAAATACAATTTTGAATAATTATGAATTTACTTATAAATTTTACGTTCGGAACCCCACCCCCAAACATTTTTTCTAGATCTACATTTCTAGATATTTAGAAAAATGTATATTTTAAAGTTTACAGGAATGGAATGAAATGAAATAATTTTTCTTGTAAACTTATCAGAACTCCGAGACCATATCTTCAAAATTACACTTTTGGAACATTATGAAAGATAAAAATGTTAATTTATCATCGCAGAGAGTATAATTTATTCAGTCACGATATTTAGTTAGTTTTATACATTTCAATTTTTTTTGCTCTCTAGTACACGCAGGTTCTCGTTTCGTAGGCGATTCATAACCAATTTCATAATCTATCTAGTCCATTCCCTATTAATTAATTTTTAACAAAATAAACATTGTAATTGAAAAAAGTTTCTTTATTAACCCGATTCTCGTATTGGGAAATTTGACCCAAGATATAACTCAAACCATCAGCCATTTTGAAATGGGAAAAAGAGCGGGTCCTGACCATTTTCGCAAAGTTATGAATTTTCTTGGAAAAAGTGATTTTTTCATGAGTTTGTTTATTTATTATTTTTTTTATTATTCTGTTTTAGCCAATATCAAATTTCATAATTTTATTATAAATTAGAAGATTCCAAAGTGATCCATGAATTTTTTCATAATTTTTTTATGAATATTTAATACAGTTTTCTGACACCAGGTCAATTTTGATTCGCATACGGTTAACAGCGATTAAAGAAAACAGATAAAATGTTAAAAACAAATTTTTAATAAATTTTTTATTGCGATAAAACAGCAATACGGGGATCGGGTTAAGAAAATTACACAATTTACAGAAATTAATTATTATTATTTTTTTTTTTGTAAAGTAGCGTAATTAACTACTTATTGGAATATTAAGTCCACATTTGTCACGAATCTAATGTCAATATGCTAATTGGAAGTCGCTTATTTCACAAATTACCGTCAGACATCGTATCCCCTAGGGTAGGGATGTATAGAATTAATATTTACTTCTTCGTCGCTTCTAATATAAACCCTGCCAAGGAAAGGTATTTTTGTGTTTTTGTATTTTTAAAGTCTTTCTGTATTATTGTGTGTTATTTGCTTATTAAAAAAGTTAGAGTAAGCTCTCTAGCCTTAAACTAAATTACAAAAGTAAATTAGATTACAAAAAATTGAATGAATCTTATTTAAATATTTTATAATTTCTTGAAATCCCACAGAGAAAGTGATTAGGAAAAGAAGACAAGAAGAAGCGCAAACTGGCTTTTTAAAAATTTTTAAACGATATTTCTCTTACTTTTCATGCATTTTGAAAAAGTAGGTGTGTTTCGTAATGTGGAGACTTCTTTCTACAAATTCTATAAAACTTGAGAAAATAGTATTTTAAATATAAAACTTTCAACACTTTAAAGATTATACTAATCTTTGGAACAGTTAACCATTATTTTATATTAATTTTTTTTATTTGTGTTAAAATGATCTTAAAATGTCTTCGAAGTCCCGTAAAACTTTTGAGTTCCTTTGTATTTTTCGAAATTTAAATCCTTTCAGTACAAGATTTACGCACTTGTGCAGTATTTCCTATTGCTGGATATAATGTCAATTTACCGATCCTGAAAGTTTACCAAACTTACTCGAGTTATTTACGAGCAATTAAAAAGGGAAATACTGCCCCGCAAGGTCCAATTAATGATAATAAATCAGAAGTTTGGTTACTTTGCATGACACTTACGAAGGCAGCCCTAAACTTAAATAATTGTTTATTAAAATCGATCACTTATATACAGGGTGTCCAAATACTAAAGGTAAATATTTATATTTGTGAATTCTAAGAAAAATGGAGTGAAAAATTATTACAAAAAATTTGTGAAATGTTTAACTATCGAGTAATTAGCAATTATTAAAGATTAAACAATCAAAAAAATGCGTTAAGTAGCCGACAGTCCATGTAACATTATTGAGAGTGTGTGAGAATACAAGTTCAGATCATATAATTTCTCCTCTTCTCTATCCCTTTCTATCTTTTCTATCTCCAATTATCTATCTCTTTCTATCTCTGTATATATACTTGTCCATCACTTTCTATCTCCTTGTCAATCGCAATTCGCTTTTATCTCTTTTAATCCCTTTTTATCTCCATTTAAATTTACATCCACGCCTACCTCTTTCAATCCTCACTTCTCTATCCCTTTCTATCTGTCGCTTATTCCTCCCTATCTCGTTGTCAATCAAAATTTTTCTCCTACCTCTATCAATCCTCATTCCTTTATTCCTTCTTATCTCTCGCTTATTCTTGTCTATATATCTATTTCCTTACCCTGTTGGAAGTAAAAAGATAAAAAGGATATACATTTTTTGATAGAAAAGGATAAAGATTTTCTATCTCTCCCAAGTTTACATCAAGTGTTATCTTCTTCTATCTTTGTGTGTATCCATCGTTTTCACTAGGCTCTATCTTTTCCTACCTGTTTCTAACCATTCCAAAAAATTTCTATACATTTTCTCTATCTTTTTCTATGCTTCAGTCTATCTCTTCCAAAAAAATTTTTGAATATCTTTCTATCTCCAATTTTCAATTTTTTTCTATATCCTCAGTTTTAAACTTATTAATTTTCTAATTTTGAAAATGCATAATTATATTTTAAATACAATATTTTGTACATCAATATTAATCTAATCTTACCGCTAACACATGCAATACTCAAAAATCCACATCTATGTGGGCGCAAACCTTCGCGTATAAAGTTCGCTGTCCAATGTTTAGTCCACTGAGCTAACAAAGGATTTAGGAAATCTGTTGTAAAACCCAGTATCACTCATCCAAAAAAGCTCTATCCCAATCTATCCCTTGTTTAATCATCTTTATCTTTTTCAATCTTTTTGTTAAATCAATAAAATATCTTAAATCTCCTCATTTATTTTTCGTCTATCCATCTCTATTCCTTTCAATCTCTTTGTCAGTATAATCACTAACCTATATTGAAATGGATAGAATATATAGTGTACTTCAAGAACCATAGAGAAGGATTAAAAAGGATGGACTTCCTAGTAGATTGAAAAAAGAATAGAAAAGGATTGAAAAGACTATACAAGAATACAGATGGATATTGGTAAAGATTGAAATGGATAGACTTGGTAATATACTTTAAGAGAGATAGAGAAGAACTGAAATTATTATACGTGGATGGATGTGGATAGATTAGTAGAGATTCCAATGATGGGAAACGCTCTCTAAATCTGAATTAGTGACAAGTAGGTCACTAATATACTTTTGTGAAAAATTCTACTAATTTTTAGTCATTTTTGACCAAAACTTTAGTGAAAAGTTGAAAACTGCGAATTGAAATAGTGACAATTTTTACTAATTATAATTAGTAAAAATCTTCACTAAAGTAAATTAGTGACCTACTTTTCACTAACTCAGATTTAGAAAGAGGATAGACATTGATAGGAGAGTAGGGATGGAAAAATATAGGCGCTACAATATATTGCGAAAGGTATAGAAAAAGATTAGTGTGGATAGGCGGGGAATAAAGAAAGATTGGCGTGAATAGATGGAGGATAGGAAATTATTGGCGAAAATAGACGAAAGATTCAAACTAGCTGTGAAGTTGTATCAACTTTTGTGCTCATTCAATGAGCACTTTGCTTCCTGTAAGCAAATATGATTTGCTTCCTCATAGAGGAAGCATTAAGCTTCGATATTACTTGTTTCCATTTATATTTCCAGTTATATTTGAAAAATCCATTTTTAAAAAATTAATGAAGCATTACTTTTTTATTTTTTAATGAAATACATTAATCATATAGGTCAATCGATTCGTCTCGACATAAGGAATCTTCATTTTCCTTACACCATCTTTAAATTTTCAATATTTGAGAAGTTATAGTGGAAAAATGAATTTTACGAAAATTATAAAAGTACATAAAACTTGTAAAATTAAATATTTTGTTAAACCCTTATAAGAAATTCAACTAGATATATAGTGAAATAACTATGCAAAATTTCATCAATTTATCTCTACGCGTTTTTAAGGTATTACAGGATCGTGACATACATACATACATACACATACACATACATCCGGACAATTTTTCAGGACATCATACTAGATATATTGCCCTTGAAATATGTTCAAAAAAACCTTTTTTAGGAAACTGGATTTTGTCACCACTACAAAGCTTCCTCTATGAGGAAGCAAAAGATAGAAATATTGAGATTCAAAATATTCAAATACATTCTCGTACACGCGTCGCGCTTCGCTACGCTTGCGCCCCGAAATGGAATAGAGTGCTCAAGGAGAACTTGTAGATCTTTTTAAGGCCAATAATTATGTTTCTTATCATTTTCTCTGTATCTCACGCTATTTGGCTCATAATTTGAATTTTCGATTTTTTAAGGAAATTCAAAAAGTTGTTATGCCTATCCTATAGGGTGTTCAAAAAGAAACATTTTTCATCTTCAGACTTTTTTTCATATCCTGCGTTGTTTGGCTTCTAATTCACGTTTTATTTAATTTTTTTGAACTTTCAAAATATTATAAGTCTTTCAATTTTTTTTTATCCAAAAAAGTCATTAAGAAAAATTTTTCGTCTTTTTGAGTACTATGAACATCCGTCATTAAAATTTTTAAATTAAAAAAAGGAGTTTCAAACATTTTCAAAATGCTGCAACTTTTTAAATTTTTATCCAAAATGGCTGGCCAACGAACTTGACCTTCATTTTAGGTCAATTCTTTCGAAAGTTATCGTGCTCACAAACTAAAAATCTACAGACAGACAAACAGACAAACACATTCGTAAAAACATGTTTTTCGGGTTCAGGGGGTCCCAAAACGTGGACATTTGATGAAAACTGGGGGGTTTTATTATTATATTATATTATTATATTATATAAATGTTTTATTCAATTAAAGTCGTGATCGATCTAAGACACACCGTTACACATAATTTGAACTGAACTGAGCGTCTTCGCTCTCAATAATAAACAGTAGTAGTGGGGAGTATATAGGTTTCAGATGGCGCTAGAGTCAAAGGCGCTAAAGTTTGAATACTTCAACATTAACAATTTAAAGTCGTTTTTTTGCTAAAAAAATGAAAAAGAAAAATCTTATCTCATACAAATTTGTGAATTTTCAAACAAAATTTAAAACCCTGGGTACTTCGACAGAAAAACAATTGTAAATTAAGAAAAAAATTTTTTTTTTTGTTCTAGATGACTTGCCAGTACTGCTTCGCTGCACATCGTTTTCAGCCTCTAAACATTTTTTTTCCGTTTCTTATAATGCCACGACGCCATTTTGTTGCAGATAAATAAATAAAAAATATTGTTGAGAACTTTAATATATGTGTAATATAGCCCTAATTTTTTTTTATCCATCACATACAACTCGAGAAAAAAATTAACAAAGAAAGCTTCTTTTTTCGACGCGCCTGGTTGTGTAACCCCTTAATATTATGTATTTCAAATACCCTGAATTCTGTCCCAACCTATTTCTAAACATATCTTTTTGAATGCCTTCTTCTCTGTTCCAATTTAATTCTTTTCTTTTCAAATCCATCCTTTTTTATATTTCGGTGTAAATATTTCGTTTGAAAAAAGTAGTTAAACATGTTAATTTGTTATTCGCGTCATTTGCGAAATAAACCAAAAACGAAAAATTTTCTATTTCTTGAAAATACTTTCATTTATGTATTAGGTGTACAACTTTGCTTCCGCTGTTTTTCGATAGATGACTGCAGCGGTAAGTGCCGGTTGAAATAGGCAGGTCAAAAATTTCATACAGTAAGCTTGGACATCTGTCAACATAACCACATCACCACATTAGTGAATTTGTGTTTGCATCAGAAGTGTATTCTCGATCGAAGATGTCAGTTTTCGAGCCAAATTCTCGTCATTTGCGGGAAGTGTTCTGCTTTCATTTGAAGAAAACTGCGGCTGAGGCTCATCGAATGCTCTCAAGTGCTTACGGTGACGCTGCTCTTAGTGAAAGAACGTGTCGTGAGTGGTTTCAACGCTTTAAAAGCGGTGATTTTGATGTCGAGGACCGCCATGGCGGCGGAAGAGAAAAAATTTTCGAAGATTCCGAACTGGAGGCATTAATTGTTGAAGACTCGTGCCAAACGCAAGAAGAATCAGCAGAATCATTGGGAGTCACTCAAAAAGCAATTTCGAAACGCCTCAAAGCCATGGGAATGATTCAGAAGCAAGGAAATTGGGTTCCTTATGAATTGAAGCCAAGAGACGTTGAACGCCGTTTCTTTGCTTGTGAACAGCTGCTTCAAAGACAGAATCGGAAGGGTTTTTTACATCGCATTGTAACCGGCGACGAAAAATGGGTTCAGTACGATAATCCCAAACGCAGAAAATCATGGGGAATGCCCGGACATGCTTCCACATCTACGCCTAGACCGAATATTCACGGTGCCAAGGTTATGCTCTGCATTTGGTGGGACCACCTCGGTGTGGTGTATTATGAGCTGTTGAAACCGAGTGAAACTATTACAGGGGATCGGTATCGAACGCAATTGATGCGTTTGAGTCGAGCATTGAAGGAGAAACGGCCACAGTATCAAGAGAGACACGATAAAGTTATCCTGCAACATGACAATGCTCGGCCACATGTCGCAAAACCCGTCAAGACATACTTGGAAACCCTAAAATGGGAAGTCTTACCCCACCCGCCGTACTCTCCAGACATTGCTCCTTCCGACTACCATTTGTTCCAATTGATGGCACATGGCCTAGCTGAGCAGCATTTCCATTCTTATGAAGAAGTCAAAGAATGGATCGATTTGTGGATCGCCTCAAAAGACGTATCGTTTTTTCGAGATGGTATCCAACAATTGCCCGAAAGATGGCAAAAAGTAGTGGCTAGTGACGGGCAGTACTTTGAGTCATAAACAGGTAATCACTTTTTCAGAATAAAGCCTCAAATTTTCGAAAAAATCATCGGAAGCAAAGTTGTGCACCTAATATACGACACTAAATTGGAATTTCCCCAAGCCAAGAGTGCAGAGGACGAGTCTTGACCTGCAAGCGGTAGAGTAATAAAAAAAAGGGACTTCTCACTCGAAGGAAAATAGGGAGAAGGGAATACGCCTTCGATGATACCTTCATGGGGATGGAATTTATATAAAAGGACGCTCTTTCCGGGTTTGAGTAAGTCGCAAGTCAGTCGCAAGATTGTTACATCTTCAACTAGAAAACTCTTTCCGTGAATGTGCCCACCTTTCCGCGAACTGTAAGGAACAAATAAAGAAGTTAAACCCAAGAAGAAGTCTTTGAATCTTCACTCTCCGGCCTACTTCCCACAATCTCTTTTTTCAGTGGGAAAATTCTCCCACTTGAGTCTTCGGGAATATTCTCCCGGAATAATTAATATTTAACAAAATTTCAACCATACACAAATACACTGACATTTCAAAGGAGGGCCTCTCCGACGAGGGCCTCTTTCACGCTTGGCTGATTCCTCGTCCCTCCCGCGCGTCCCTTGCCAGCTTAAGGGGTTATTCTACTTTATACGCTAAAAAAAAGAGCTATTTTTGAACATTTTTTTTTGAGTATATCATGAAAGATATGGAAATAAATATTTTTAGGTATGATAGAATATGTCTTAAAGTACGTAAAAAAATTTTTTTTTATTAACTTTCTTCCATGTTAATATTAAAAATAATGACCGTGCGTAGCCTTCTCAAAATCAAAGGGGTAAACAGTACCAGGGAAATCTCGGTAAAGGCTAGCTTAAAAAAAAAATCAAAATGGATTAGATTCAGTATAACAAATACTAGGTCTGTAACCTCTAATAATTAATATTTATGTAAAAATAACAAAATTTCGAACAAAAATCGAAAAAGAAAAAAAATATATTTTTTTTCCAGTGTTTTTTTATTTAAACAATTAGTAAAAATGTTATATTTTAATATATTAGAGGTTACAGACCTAGTTCAATATGTGTAGAATGTGTGGTTTAAATTTCATAAGGATCGATCGAATAGTTTTTAATAACAATGCAATAAAATAAATAAAAAACAATTTTTTTATGTATTTTAAGACATGTTTTATCATACCTAAAAATATTTATTTCCATATCTTTCATGACATACTCAAAAAAATGTTGAAAAATAGCTCTTTTCTTTAGCGTATAAAGTAGAATTACACCTCGAATAACCTCGAAGTCAGCGCCGTACTGCGTAGCCTGCGTAGTATAGGAATTAGCGAATCTTAAAGTTTACATATATCGGTCCTGAGTGGTGACGTCAGAATGCTCGCTCGCCGCATTTTACTTTCCATTCGAAGGAGGGCCATTTACCTGCTTTTACCCCGGAGAGTGGCCCTCCTTCGAAATGTCAGTGTAAAAAGCCCATGCCCAGTGAAGCGACAATTGCAAATTAAAAAATTAATTAAAAAATTTTTAATTAATTTAGAGCATATTGAAGGCGTAAGCTTAGCCATATATATTCTGCTAATTTTTTCTTATAAATGAATAAATAAAATACATCTGTGAGAAAGAGAAGAGCGAATTAAATGGTAATTAAAAGAGTGAAACCATATTGGCGCAAAAAAATATATTGAATAGAAGTAGCTGACAAAAGGAATAGGATAATATACAGGAAAGATTGGATTAAAATAGATAGGTTGGTGATTATAACGACTGAAAAAAGAAATTTAAAAGCAGATTTTCTTAAACGAAAGATAAATGACGAAATTGAATAAATAGATTATTGATATTAAAAAATCTATTGAAAAGTAAAGAGTTGGATAAATAAGAGATAGATGTTTATGAGACTCTCTTACGGATGAGTGGACTTTTTTTTTTTTTTTTCTTCATAGCGAACTTGATGTGCGCGGGTTTTCATCCGTACACTGCGAAAAAAGAAATATTTGAATTAAGAAATATTTCTTTGATTCAAATAAATGATTTATTTTTAACCAAATATCGATCTGATCCTCTCGTAGAAACGAGTATCTCGTTAAATCGATCGAACCGAACAATAATTAAAAAAAAATGTCAACATAATAATTTAATTAATGAAACAATATTAATGTTAATAATTCTATACGAAATACATTTTTAATGCCTATTTTTATTTTTAGTTGGATTTCATTCATTTGAATGTTTAAAACTTTTGACAGATGGAACAAATGAAATTGATTTAAAAGGATAATCTGGCTATAAGATCCTAATGTTCCGTTGTCATTATCGTTCTTTTTATTCCCATTAATCGGTAAATCTATGTCACTCTCTTCAGACATTTTATTTTATTTATTATTCGAAGTATTAAAATTTAGAGTTGTCAAAGTGTAGCATTTGACGATTTGTTCGATCGACATTTGAGGCGATATAAGACGAGCAAAAACAATTGAAAAATCGAACTTATCGGTTCGACAAATTTAACGATAACCGAGCACGATCGAACGATAACAAGCATTTCTCGGCTCGACATGCATCACTACAATGATGGATAGAAAGAGATAGCGTTTTCGGGATAAAAAATGGATACTTGGAAGAGATAGAAAAGTTCCATCTCTTTCTATCTCCAAATTTCTATCACTTTCTATCTCCTCACTTCAAGCAGGGAACGAAAAACGTAAACATGGGATGGCAACCCTTATTTCGTACGTCTTATTTATTCATATTGTTCAAAACACGCTATTTTACTGATCATAAGCACGAAAACACACAATTTTCATGATAGTGTTGTAATAATATTTTTATCAGATATCTGTGAACTGTTTGAAATATTTATACGTTTATATAAAGATAGAAAGGTAATCTGAGATTTATTTTCAATGATCCGCCCACTCACTGCTACAATTATCGTTTCATGCAGTTAAAATATCGGCAAAAAGAATTCAATTTATGTATCCTTATTCTAATGCATATTTAAAAAAATTTTTATGTAATTTAACATTTATTATATAAAGCATCTATGTACTAGGGCAGCATGTTTTTTATTTCATTTTGCTTCCTGATAAAGGAAGCTCTGTAATCGTTACAATTTCTCATATTTTTAAAATGGTTTAATTAAACTTTCCTAACTTGATAAATGTCTAATCCAACATTATAATATTGGGCTGAAGTTTCAGACGTCTAGTCTGACAATTTTTTTATTTTTACATTCATTGGAATAAAAATTTTTTTTAAGTTTTACAAACGCATAATTTTTATTCATTTACTGGACAACGTTTTCCGGGATTTAAAGAGATTTTTCAGAATTATAAAAATTATAAAGAGACTTTAAACGATTGCAAAAAATTTATAATGACTTTAAGGACTTTTTCAGGATTGAAAGGATTTTTTAAAAATGGGACTTCCAGAAATATTGCGGATCTTATGAAATTTTATGTGATTTTCATGAATTTAAAGGACTTCAAAACATTTTAATGGATTTTACCAGCTTTTCTAGGTTTTTGAAGAAGTTTAACACATTTAGCATTTTATCAAATTTTAAAAGATTTCACAAAATTTTACCTTATTTCATTTTGGGGATTTTACAAAAACATCATTTTACGATATTTTTCGTAAAATTTTTTTGAATTTAAATTGAATTTAAGTTTTATTGTTTGATTTCGCTTGAATGGATCACTAAGTTAAATGGAAAACGATTCAAAATTGCTTTTAAAATGTTTTAATCGACTTGAAAAAGAAACTAGAAATAAATGACTTCAGAAAGGGAGGTTCAATTAACATAAAGTTTCCAACAATGTTTTTAACATGAAAATTTTGCAAGTTTTTTATGTTAACCCTTTTAGTCCCGCAATTGAACTGCTTTTGGTTTACAAGTGAAAATATGTGTAAGTTAAAAACCACTCCTTTTGTGATAATATCAAATTAATTTTGACTGATGAGTGCAGATATGTTTCCGATGTATTTTTCGACGCTTATGGCAAATCTGCAGTCAGGATATTAAAATTTTGAAATTCAAGATGACGGATTCAAAATGTTGGTTACCAATTTTTAAAAAAGAAACTGGGCCCGAAAAATTTGTACTGGGTGGTTTGCGTGGTCACTGATTAAGAATTCCTTATTAAATATTAGAATCCGCCGTCTTGAATTTCGAAAATCTAATAACGGATTCGTAATCAACGACACCGAAAACTTACCCATACCAAATTTCGAGTTATTATCTTAGATAGATTCTTCAATAATGAATTCTTTTGAAAAAAACTGCATTTTTTGATGTTTGTTTATTTATATATTCAATATTAAGAAGAATATTATTAGTAAATAATTAATAATTAATTATTAATTAAACTATATTTTTATGTTATTTCAACATTAAAGTCACCCAAAATGCAAAATATTTCAGGAATTTTAATGAAATATAAAAAAAATGACGAGAAAAATCAAAAAAATCAGGTGGCTTCTGTGATTGAAAGGGTATTAAACATAAATATTTTTAAAAATTGAGAAAATTTTCAAAACTCTTGATTCAATTTTTAAGAGGACTATTGAAACAATTTTCATGATCATTTTTCGTTATCAGCTTTGTTATAGTGGTGACAAAATCCAGCTTACAAAAAAAGGTTTCTTTCAATATATTTCAAGGGAAATATAATTTCTAATATGAGGTTCTGAAAAATTGTTCGGATGTACGTATTCGTGTGTGTGTATATATGTGTGTGTATTTATTTTACGTTTTCAACGATCCTGCAATATATGGAAACCACATGCAGATAAATTGATGAAATTTGTCATATTTATTCAATTATATGTATACCAAGGTCAATTTCTTACAAGGCTTTAACAAAAAAATCAATTTCACAAGTTTTGTACTTATACTTTTATAATTTTTGTAAAATTGATTTTTCGACTATAAATTCTCAAATAATCAAAATTCAACGCTTATATAAGTAGAAAAAGGATTCTTTGTGTCAAGAAGAATCAATCGTTCTATATGACCAATACATTTAATTAAAAATTAACAAAAATTATGGTTATTTATTACTTTTAAATATGGATTTTTCATCTATAACTTTCCAAATATCATATTTCAAAGTTGATGTCTTTACCCGAATCAGATGCCCTAATATCAATACATTTTATTGATTAATTAATGCTTCCTCTATGAGGAAGCATGTGAAGACAGCTAGTCGTAATTTTACCGCCAGCAAATCATATTTGCTTCCAGAAATCAAAGTGATCATTCAAAATGAGCACAAAAGTTGATAAAACGTCACCAGGTAGTTTTCTCTATTTTTCTAATGAATTTAATTGATGAGAATAAATTGGAATCAGACTCACCGGGATTTGTTGCAAGTTAATTTCTGAAGAAAGATATTGATTGCAGCTAGTCCCAGAATTGTATTGAAATTTCCTGCTGAATCTGAATAAATTCCTCGTTATCATTGTGTTCATTACAACAATCATCACTAGCGGTGCTATCAAACTTGCAATGCTATCAATGATGCTCACGATTCTCATTATCTCCAAGTGCTCCATCTTCATTTCACAGACCTCAGACCCATCTTGTAGTTTAACTACCCCCGCTGTGATAAATGTATACGAGTGACTCGCCAACGCCAACACCAGTAAGAAGAGAATAATTGCCTTCGCCCTTGCAATGGTGCACATGTGTGGCCTATGTAAAGGGTATTGGACGGCAATAAACCTTTCCACCGTGAAAGCCACTATTAGCCAAACACTTAGAGAGCTACACACTGAGCTTATGTAAACTATAACTTCACACCATCCCTCTTTATTGAAAACTTTCCACCCAATTGTGCTGTTTAACCAGACTAGCAATAACGTTACCAAAAACGTGAAATCTGCCGTTGCTAATGCTGCCAAATAGTAGCTGGAACTCCTCATCTTTAAGTAAGTGTTTAAGAACACCACACAAGACAACATATTACCCAATAGGCCAACCAGAATGATGAATGGTATGTAGTATTGATGCGAAAAATCGAGCAGGAAGTAAAAAGAATTGCAGGCTTCCATTGACTCCTCATCATAGTCCAGAGCCTCATAACTTTCATTCCCGTGAAGATAACTGATGTTCGACATTGAAGCTGATCTTCGATGTCGTAAGGAAATTGTTTCTCCGCAACTTGTAGATATGGCGGTAATGTCCAGTAATTGATGCATTGTGAAACTTTTAAAGCAGGGTACTTGTTCCATCTCGGGACTATCCAGTCACTGGCTTAAGATCTTCGATGATGAACTTTTAGCATCACTTTCCTAAAAGTTTTTTTTGCACTTTTTACTCACTTTTCTAAAAAGGAATCTTTGCTTTAAACGAAACTCCCGAATACAATGTGAAGTAGGTCCGAAAAAAGCGTAGCACAATTATCTTAATATCGGGATCTTCTATTATTTTATTCCGCACCACAGTTCCTTGAGTAAACTTTAAAGTTTTCCGTTCTTTCGAAGATAAAGAGAGCGCCACGGATCTCAATTTATACACTTCATTAACAATGTAATTCATGAATTCTGAGTCATGGAATTAACTTTTTTCCGAACTAAGTTCGGAAAAGTTTGTCAACGGTCGACCCCATTCAGAAAACAGTCTAGTCACTTTGGAGAAGAAAAGTTCTTTATCTTATGTTCTTGATTTGTTTGAGAGTGACAAGTTTTTGAAATTTCTCTCTATCATTACTTCGGTAATGGCTTTTGACTTGTGGTCAAAATAATTATGGGAGGAAAGAAAGTCAAAGAAAGGGTTGATTTAAAGGAGGATGTGTAAAAAAAAAAAAATAAATAAATAAGGGGAGTTTAGAGGGGAGATAATTCTAGTTTAATAACTCTTGAGTTTACTTTTTAGTGTTTATTATTTAGTTTAATTGTTTGTCTTGAATTATTGATGTTTCGGCAATTTATCGAGCATGGACTTTTGTTGTGAAAAATAGAAGTTCCTAGATTCGTTGTGTGACGAGAACCGGCGCGGGATACACTGAACAAGCAACATCGAATCTTGAATTTAGCAGAGCACCTCCGCATGCGCCTGAATAAGAGCCTCCTCCACGAGTTCCGAAATATTGTCCTATGTTTGTATTTATATAAAAATATGACAGCAGCACTTCTGGTAATCTGTACATCACTCAAATTTATAGAAGGACCCGAAAATATAACGGGGGTTGTAAAATCTAAGGTGAATTTGAGTATCTAAAGTTGAACATTTTTTACTAAAAATTTAATAATCCATAATGAAAATTGATCGTACCAATTCTAAAAATATGAAATCTAAAGGGCTACTTCTAAAAATAAAAAATAATATAATATAATATGTTAATGTAATAATACAAGGAGCCTTACAGCCCATTTAAGATTCTGAAAAATTCTATGGTTTCTAATATTGATATTATTATTAGTTATACTTAATTTGGATTGATAGAAATATGAACGATCTTCCTTCCTGATAGAGGAACTGTAGTAATGGTCCAAGTGCGAATTGCCGGAGCTGAACACACGGCCCAGACTTTGTCCAATTTCGGCAGTAATAGACCATCAAAGAGCCGAAAGTCGGAACAAATTTGTGATTAAGAAAGATATTAATTTTGCCAAAAATTCTTATTCTATCAATAAAATATATCCTACTATATCAATAAATACTACGGTTTTACGTTTTATAAAAGTGAACATTAAAAATATGAAAAATCTAATATATATACGGCTCATTACAAATAAAAGGTCATTTTTGGCTACTACAAATGTTGAGATGGCAATAATCGATTTTGGGTTCGACACTAATTTTTTTCTATCGTCTGAGGTGTCAAATGTACGAAAATCATAGTATTCATGCAGTTGGAGGCAGTTATTTTCAAGGATGAACCATTTTGTGGCAGAAACTAAGAAACTCTAAAAGTTTTCTGCTTCGGCGTAAAAATATCTTCCCTCGCAGAAATTTTGTCGTGGCCTCGGCCGGGGCCCGATCTGGTCAATTGGGGTCCAGATCGGGAAGCCAGGTCGGCTCAGACCCGTGATGAAACGCACGGACGAATTTGGGCCAGACTTGTTGGCCCGTTCAGTATGCCAGGTCGGTGCCGAGTCGGTACCCTGTCAGGTCCCGATTAAATGGATATTAAAGATTATGGGTAAATTTTTTATTTAATTAATCACTATTGTCAAAATAAATGAATTTCAGTATTTATTAAAGAAAAATTATTACAACTTAGTTTGGATTTTTGCGTAAACTACGTTAAAATAGAATACGTTTCGAATACCTAATATAAAATCTATTGATTTGTCTTTCGCTGTTTGCGATTGCCGTCCCAATCTTTGACGTTTGAGAAGATGGTGCTTATATGGAATAGCACTTCCTCCTCTGTTTAAATGTTTAAATTTAAAATAAACTTTTAAACTTTATCTTTACAAAAAAAGTTTATGTTATAATAAAGTTTTTAATTTTCAGTTTGAGGTTAGTTCTCATTGATTTACTTACTTGCGCTCAATATGTCTCGTGCATATGGTAAACCGGTTATCACACGATGTTTCCGAACTCGCAATGTGTTTTTCTTATATTTTGGCATATTTTTTTAATCTTAAATTTATCAAAATTGAATACTGAAATGCAAATGTCATACTCATATACCACAGTAAGCAACACTTCCGCTCTAACAAAAAATTTAACGCCATTAGTGTTATTCTCAATTTCCCTTAACCTGCACTAGATGGCGTTGCAAAACGGGCAACCCGGTGTGGCCCGACACTGGGCCATTAAATTAGCCCTACCCGGGCCAGACTATGACAGCCCGATCGGGGCCTGGT
>UCOK01012363.1:0-13429 GCA_900474325.1 Synergus umbraculus
TTTTACCTGGTGTATTCAACGATGCCGGCCATTTTGTCCATTGCTGTCAATGTGTGTGTGCGGTAAATACACAAGGTAAAATTATTGAATTACGCCGATATTTTCCTCTAATCAAAAATCGAAACACCAAGTCCCCTAAGTTTGAGCCTGCTTTCCCTTCAGGACTTGAAAAAACTTTTAAAACGTCCTTCCTGTGGTCTCAAAAAGTCGACGAAATTTGCCCTGCAGGTTAGAGTGTACTCTCAAATTTCACCATTTTTTCGACATTCCTGCAACGCCCTTAAAATGTCTTTATTATCCTTCAAAATTTAGTGAAGTTCTTTTGAATTTCGCAAAATCCCTTACTATTACTTAAAATTCCATAAAATATGGACAAACCCCTTAAAGTTATATAAAATCCTATGAAACTTCATGAAATCCCTTAAAATTCCTGACAATCCCATGAAATCTCGTAAAATTCACGTAGAATATTTTTAAATTCCATGAAATTGATTAAATTCTTAAAAATTCCTGAAAATCCAATGCAATCTCGTAAATCCCTTGAATTCCTTAAAAGTCTTTCAAATAACATAATATCCTATAAGACATTGCAAAATCTCTGAAAATTAATTAAAATTCCATGCAATTTCGCAAAATCCCCGTGTGGAAAAATTTCGTGGCAGTCTTAAGTCCCGTGATCGCCTAGTCTAGCATTGTCAAGACCGTCCTCAATGGGCACAAAGACATTGACGTACTGAGGACGTCTTAAAGACATCCTTAGGACGCCCATGTCAGTCCAAATGATGTCCAAAAGACGTCTCACGTCTTAAAGACGTCTTTTGGACGTGAGATGGCTTTTGGACATCATTTGGACTGACATGGACGTCCTAAGGATGTCTTTAAGACGTCCTCAGGATGTCAATGTCTTCGTGCCCACTGGGTCTGATCTAAACTGTCTATGAAGGGACTGAGCAGAAATCAATCAGACGAGCTATGTGTCATGTATAATATTATAAGTGTTAAAATAAGTTATTTTTGTTGTGATTCGTGGTTGTGCGAGATAAATTACAGAAGTAGATTTTATACCTTGACATAGGATAAAGCATGATCAAGAAAATGGATTATTACAGACACGTTACCCTCCTCCACCATATACCATATACCACATATCATTTAATGTACAAAGAAGCTAAAAAAAGTTTTATTTATCTAACCAGCCAGGATCACCCTCAAAATCAACTACTAAGTACAAAAAAAATCATTGTAATTCCCCTAACTTCGAGATCTACAATTTTATCGTTTCAAATGGGTCCATTTAATGTCCAAATAAGCCCAAAAAAGTTTCATCTACCTAACCCCCCAGGTTCACCCTTAAAATCAACTCCTTGCCTTAAAGGTGGATGAAACTTTTTTGGGCTTCTTTGGACATTAAATGGACCCATTTGAAACGATAAAATTTTAGATATCGAAGTTAATTTAATTAATTTAATTTAATTTAGCCCCTATCTCGACAGTCTAATTTTAAGGCTAATGGAATTTGAAAAATTCTCATGTAGAAAAACTCAGATCCCAGGGGCGCAACAATAACGGGGTTAAGACACCCAGACAGTAATTCGAGTATACCTACTTGCAATATGCATGAATGTCGAAATTATTAGAAGGATAATACAATTCCACAATAAACGCACTTTTTGAGGAGTTTTAATCTGTTCTTTTTCTTTTTTTTAATTGATTTTTAATGTGTAGGGTGGCTCCCGCCACCCACTGTTTTGAGACGCTTGTTGCGCGTCTTGTTAAATTTTCATGTGGACTTGAATTTTTCCAGCCAAAGGCAAAAGAGGGAAAATTTATAGGTTTTGGATAGAAAAAAATAGAGAGAAGAAATAAATATACAGATATATTATTAAATATTAATATATTACAAAGTTATATAAAAAAACACAGGAAAAGTTACAATTTTCGAAGAAATTCTAAGCACAAATTTTCCACGAAATTTTAATCATTTTTGGAAAAAATATTTTCTTTTTCATTTTCAGAAATTTAATTTTTTGGGAATTTAAAATTTTCAGAAACCTAAATTTTTAGAAATTTGAGTTTTCGGGAATGTGAATATTCGAATAACTTTCTTTTGTAAATACATATTTTCGAATATTTAAATTTCGTTAATTGGCATTTTCGGTAATATTATTTTTATTCGTGAATTTATATTTTTCGGGAATTCTCTTTTCTCTATTGGTGTTTTTTCATATTCGGGATTTTGAAAAATCTCAATGTATTGGGTATAATGTCAATAACAAAGAATTCCGGGTACGACCATACCACTTTGAAAACACAAGTTCTCGTTCGATCACTTAAGTTAAGTAAATTTGGGCGCGGTTAGTACTTGGATGGGTGACCGCTTGGGAATACCGCGAGCCCTACTCATTTTTCTTTTTTTACATTATTATTATCAATGTTAAATACTTCAAAAACAATGTTTTAAGTACTTTTTAAAGAAGTATAAGTATTTTTATTACAAAATATAATAAATTTATCATTCAGGAAGAATATAATTAAGTAATTATTTCTTTTTGTGAATTATTAATCAGAAGAAGTATTTTTCATGTCCATATTAAATCCCTTAAAATTATTTAAAATCCTATGAAATTTCATGAAATCCCTTAAAATTCCAGAAAATCGCATGAAATCTCGTGAAATTCCCATACGATATCTTAAAATCCCTTTAACATCCTTCAAAATCTGGTAAAACTATTGAATATTAATTAATCCAAATTACTTAGAATCTGATAAAGTCTCATTATATCTCTTATAATTACTCAAAATTCCATGAAATTTCTTGAAAATTCAACATAATCCCAGCTAATTCTTAAAAATTTCTGGAAATAAATGTTCTTCAAATTACTTAACATCTCATAAAATATCATAAAGTTGCTTAAAATTACTTAGAAACGCCGAAAATATCATCAAATCCCATAAAATTACTTAAAATCCCATGAAATTCTTTTAAATTCCTGATAATCCAATGAACTCTCGTAAATTACTTGAATTCCTTTTAAGTCTTTAAAACAGCATACTTTTTCTTACTTTTATAACGTGCTGTAAATATTTGTTTTTTTAGATGTTTCGGAAGTTATTTTAGTAGTAATATAACTTCTGGTTATGAAATTTTCCACGAAAACAATTTCAAAGCAGCTTAAAAGATGTGATTCATAAGGAATACAGACGAGATAACACAAATAATTTTATGAAGATTACCTGAAACTCGCAATGCAAGGTTAAGTGATTTTAGGAAATTTCCCAGTGAGTAAAAAACCATTGAAATCCTGAAGAGGTTCTAAAGATATCCTTAGGACGTCCATGTCAGTCCAATTGATGTCCTAAAGACGTCTAACGTCCTAATGACTAAAAGAGGACTCTTGTCTTAAAGACGTCATTAGGACGTTAGACGTCTTTAGGACATCAATTGGACTGACATGGACGTCCTCAGGATGTTAATGTCTTTTTACCCACTGGAAATCCTTTAAAATTTCATAAAATTCCTAGAAATACCGCGAAATCACTTAATATTTCTAAAATCTCAATAAATTGCGTAAAGCCCTTCTCATTAAATCTCTTCAAATACCTTAAAATTCAATGCAATTTCGTAAAATGTTTAAAAGTTTCTCAAATTGCTTAAAATTCCACAAAATATATAGTCAAATTCCATAAAATCAATTTGTAGTCCTTTAAAATCTCATAATTTGTCCCAAAAAAATGTGGGATTGGAAAAATTAAAGGATTTCAAAAGTATAACAAAATAATTCAGAGATTTAAATTTTTTAAATATAAAAATTTGTAATTCCTAGTCTAATTTTAGGAATCTCAATAAATTTGTAAAATCCTTTGTAATTTTTTAAAATTATTAATTTTAATTAAATTATTAATGATATTATTATTTAAATCTTTTAAGATTTCTCAAAATCACATGATCTCTTAAATTATTTGAAAGCCCATGAAATCTCGTTAAATACTTTCAATTACTTGAAAATACAATGAAAACTCTTTATTATAATAGAATTTTAGATTCTTTAAATTTCTTTAGATTCTATAAAACCCCAAAATCCCTTAGCATTTCAATAAATCAGAATGAATTTCATAAAATTCCTTTAAATACCGTAAAATCATTTAATATTTCTAAAATTTCAATAAATTCCCAGTGGGCACGAAATTTAAAGACGTTTTTAGAACGTCCTAAAAACGTTTTAGGACATAATGTTCAAAAGACGTTTTTAGAACGTCCAAAAAAACATTCTAAGTCAGGCTAATGAACTTCATAAAAACGTCCAATGTTCTAAAAACGTCCTAAAAACATCTTTGGAACATTGTATCTTTTTAGAACGTTATTTGGCCTGACTTAGGACGTTTTTAGAATGTCCTAAAAACGTCTTGGGGTATTCGTGCCCATTGGGTTTGGTAAAATTCGTATTCTCTGTCTTAATAATCTTTTTTAAAACAATAATAGACTGAAGATTATTTTCAAATTCGATACAGTCACACAATTCGCGCAGTTTCTAAACCAATCAGGTTTTTGTCAAGAATGTGTTCGATATGTTGGTGACATCACTTTTTTAAGATAGGATTTGTCTATGAGGGGGATTTGAAGCCCCAAAACCCACCCTTGCACACGGCCCTGCCAGTGGGAAAAACGACATTTTCATCATGAGGACATCCTAAGACATCCATTTGATGCCTATGCTGGTCCAATTGATTTCCTGAAGATGTCTCTCGTCCAAAAGACGTCTTTAAGACATAAGTCGTCTTTTGGACAGCAATTCGACTGACATATCTGTTGGAAGTAAGAGGATAGAAAAGGATAGAGATTTTAGAGATTTTCTACCCCTCCCAAGTATACACTTTGCATCCATGGATTGCAAAAGGGATAGAAAAAGATTGTCGTGGATAGGCATGGATAGAAGAAGGATACAGAAAGATAGAAAGATCGAGATTCAAAAGAAAAGAGATTATTGTAGAGATAAAAATAGATTGGCATGAATAGGGAAGAATACATTAGGATAATTTTTCCTTTCTATTTCAATCCTGAATATTGAAAAAGATTCAAATAGATAGACCTTCTATCTTTTTACTTCCAACAAGGATGGACGTCCTAAACATGTCTTTAGGACGTCATCAGGATGTCAATATCTTTTTGCCTACTGAGTTAATTCCTATTCTAGCCTATTTCTAAACTTATCTTCATGAATGTCTTCTTCTCTGTTTCCATTTAACTCTTTTCTATTCAAATAGGGTTTCTTGACAATTTGAGATAAAATAATTTTTGAATACATAATTTTAATCTAATCTCAAAGTGCATTTAAAATATTTTTCTACTGAGTCGTTCAACAGAAAAATATTATTAAAAATGCTAAAAAATATTATTTTATTTATTTTAAGTGCAATACGCATGCGCAATTGATGTGACATTTGAGAAAAGTAATTTGGTTAATATTGGGAATACCTAAAAAATAATATGAAAGCAATAATCCTAGTTTATTACAATTTACAGGAGAGTACACGTTTCCAAAAGGTTCTTCAGTAATAGTTATGATAAGAAAGGTTCATAGAGACGTAAATATCTGGCCAGATCCGTTGAAATTCGACCCAGACAGATTCTTACCCGAAGAAGTTGCAAAACGTCATCCATACAGTTACATACCATTTGCAGCTGGACCAAGGAATTGCATAGGTTTTTTAAATACGATTCATCAGAGGCGCCGATAGGTGTCTTGTGTGTGTTGAGCGCGGTACAGACGAATTTTCGGTGTCTTTAATTCAACATACAGAATTCTGAGAGTACTGTCATTACCCAGTTGGTAAAAAGACATTAGCATCATCAGGACCTCCTAAAGACATCCTTAAGACGCCCATGTCAGTCCAATTGATGTTAAAAATACGACTCATGTCTTAAAGACGTCTTTAGTACCTGAGTCGTCTTTAGGACGTCCTCAGGATGAAAATGTCTTTTTACCCACTGGGTATTGATGCATTTGAGGAAGATTTCAGATTTGACCAGAAAAGAACGAGATCGATATTGTTTCTCGACTATTGAAAAAAATTGATCTTCCCTAGCGAAAGTTTCGGATTGAAATTCATTCCGAATCAATCCGAATCATTCCGGAATTAGTATCCGAACCAAATAGTTGCATTTCGATCTAATTCGAAAGAAGTTTTCAATCCAAATTAATCCGAAGCCCATTCAAAAGCAATACGAA
This sequence comes from Synergus umbraculus, assembly GCA_900474325.1. NCBI lineage: Eukaryota > Metazoa > Arthropoda > Insecta > Hymenoptera > Cynipidae > Synergus > Synergus umbraculus. The sequence continues at coordinate 6,228 of UCOK01012363.1, forward strand.
TAAATCCGCCAATCCAAATTAATCAGAATTAATGCGAACTTTCAATCCGACTGAATCCCAATTAATGCGGTATATCCGAACGATTCCGAAAAATTCGGATTTATTTGGATTGACCGGATTTACACGGACTGAAAGTTCGAATTAATCCTCATTAACCTATTAACGTCCAGCCAAACACATTTTGTACACCTATTCCAGCGCTCACAGCTACTGCATTTCGAGCAAAAAATAATCTACAAAAATATATACTTATATTTTGAAGTGTGCTCTTTCCGGTGGTATCACTCAAATTATTGAAAAAAATTTATTTTTGTTCGAAAAATGCAATTTGAAACAAAAAAAAAACATGATTTTCGAAGGAATTTTTTTTTAAATCGAGTTTTCAAAGATTTACAGGCTTGGAATCATCCTGGAACCGGTTTAGATCGTGGACGCGATGTCTGAATTTAAAAATATAAGGTTGTGAAGTCATTTTGAAAAATTAGAAACTTCAAAATGGCGCTCGAATTGCAAAATTTTTGCCAGAAAATTAATGAATTTTTTTCTCAGAAACGAAGCACTTTCCTAAAAAATTAAAAAGAACAAAAAGTGCTTAGAATTAACCAGTCAATACACCTGAATTTTTCCAAAACGATTTGAGTAATTTTTTGGTTTTGCTAATTGCTAATTTTTTATAAATTGCAAACATCGCTCGAATGGCTTGGAGAAAATTCAAGGGTATTTCTTGTTCAATTTTAAGCACTTTTTGTTCTTTGTAATTTTTCAGTAAAGTCCTTTGTCTTTGTGAAAAAAAATCGAAAATAATTTGAATTTTTTCCAAAATACTGACATTTTTGAATTTTTTTCTCAGAAACAAAGCACATTACGACAAAATTACTAAGAACAAGAATTTTAGTTTAGTATTAGCCAAACAATACACCAGAATTTTTTCAAAACGATTCAAGTGATTTTTTCATTTTGCAAATTGCTAATTTTTGATAAATTGTAAAAATCGCTCGAATCGTTTTGTAAAAATTCAGGTGTATTCATTAGTTAATTCTAAGCACTTTTTGTTCTTTTTAATTTTTTAGGAAAGTGCTTCGTTTCTGAGAAAAAAATTCATGAATTTTCTGGCAAAAATTTTGCAATTCGGGCGCCATTTTGAAGTTTCTAATTGTTCAAAATGATTTCACAACCTCATATTCTTTAAATTCAGACATCGCGTCCACGATCTAGACCGGTTCCAGGATGATTCCAAGCCTGTAAATCTTTGAAAACTCGATTTAAAAAAAAATTCCTTCGAAAATCTTGTTTTTTTTTGTTTCAAATTGCATTTTTCGAACAAAAACAAATTTTTTCAATAATTTGAGTGATATCACTGGAAAGAGCACACTTCAAACTATAAGTATATATTTTTTTAGATTTTTTTTTGATCGAAATGCAATAGCTGTGAGCGCGGGAAGAGAGGTGTACAAAATGTGTTCGGCTGGACGTTAATGGGTTAATTCGGATTTGCGGATTCATTTAGATTAAAGGTTCGTATTGATTTTGAATGGGCTTAGGATTATTTCGGATTGAAAACTTCTTTCGGATTAGATCGGAATGAAACTGTATGGTTCGGATACAAATTCCGGAAGTCGTTACTTTGGATAATATAAAGTTATCCGTTTTCGAAAAATTCACTTTTTTACCAATCACTACCAATTACTTCAAAAACTACAAACCCTACAAATTTTTGCAATTATTCAATAATTTTTTTTGAAAAAATCAAAAGCTTTTAAAAATCTTCTATTCTTAAATGGCCAGTACTTCCACCTGGTTATGGTAGCTATAATTGTAAGTCAACACACACGCTGAATCTGTTCCGCTGCCTTTGCGATTGATTACATCAAAAAAATTTTAGAAATGATATAAACAGGAAATTTATTTGATTCTAGGACTTACATACGCCATGATGTCCATGAAAGTATTTTTAGCGACAGTGGTTCGTAATTGCGTGATAAAGAAAGATAAAATTGTACCAATCCAGGATATTAAAACAACTTTTGATGTTTTGTCAAAACCAGTTGATCCAATATTCCTCAGATTGGAAAAGAGAGTTGCAAATAAATGAAGGGTGATTGCACTATTATCTTCTGAATTACTACTTAAAAAATTTATGTATGTTGTCTCTTACATCTTGTTTTAAAAGAATAAAAATCAAGCGTGCACGTTTTTACTTGTTTATTTAATTATATTGTTTAAATAAATGATCAAATTACGTTTATTATATTTAATATAATATACTTACGTTTAATTATATTAAACATTTTTATTGAAAATTGATAAATTAAATTTTTGAAAAATCCACACTAAAAATTTTTTTAATCAAAAAAATTATCACTTTTATACATATAGGGTCAATCATATGTTTGTATGGTCCAAATAGATTCCTTATTTGTTTTTATTTATTTCAATTGAATAAAATTTTGTTTAATTTAAATCAATTTTTTCTATAAATTAAATAAGTTTCTTGAAATTCCTTAAAAATCCACAAAAACCATTAAAATCATGAATCTCTTGAAATCCAAGTTAAAATTCGCTAAAATATTTTAAAAATAAGAAAAATCCCATATGAAATACATTAAAATTTTATGACAATCTTCGAAATCCTTTTAAATTATAGAAAATCTTTTAAAAATTATACATATATATATATAAAATAAATCAACAAAAATATTAATGAAGAAAAATATCTGACAAACTTTAAAATCCTCTAAATTCTATAAAATCATCGCCGTGGGCAGGAATTCATTGAACCCACGAACAAGAATGAATAAAATTTAAACAAACCACTCTCTATAGAGGAATACATTAGAATCAGACCTAAACTGCCTGCACGAGAAATACGCGAACCATATCTGAAGAATTTGAAATTATTGTTCATCCAGAGATCGGTCCTATCCCCAAATGGAACAAAGTTTTAGTAGAAGAGTTATTTTAGGTGAAAAACACGGAAAACAGAACCAAGAGTTATTAAAAAACCTAACGCAGTGCGAAAATTATGGAAGAAAATACAAAAAAGAGACACAGAAGATGTAATGTTGTGGCAACCATGCGTACGGACCCTATAGCAGTGTTCCCAATTCGTGCCCCTTACTCATCTGCGCATGCGTCGCACTCGGCCCTTGATTGGTTACAATTCGCGCGCATTTTAAAATGCTATAAATATTATTTTTATCGTCTATTATAAATAATGGCATCTAAATTTTTCATTTTATTATAATTCGTGAATTTCGATCTAATGAACATTTTTATAAGTTAAACTGCATTATTTATAATAAACAATAAAAAAACAGTTTTTAGCATTTTAAATTGCGCGCGAATTGTAACGAGTCAAATGCCGAGTGCGACGCATGCGCAGTTGAGTAAGGGGCACGAATTGGGAACACTGCCCTATAGTATCAGAGATGAGTTGGGAGATTGCTAAAACTGTGTATTCATTCCCAGCTGATTTTTCGTGGCGCCACCACTCGTACTGTACTTAGTTTGTGGCGTTTTTGGGAACTACACAAAGTGGAAGGGTAAAAGGAAACGTACACGCACCAACTTCTCCTCTTCTGAATTTGAAAACTCGAAGATGTACGATTGCCGGTCGGAAAACTTCGGCGGTCTATCTATTTATATCTTCTTGATTCAAATTGAAATAAAATCAAGACATTGTCGATTTTAATATTTCCATGCGTCGATTTTGAGGTTAAATTTTTTCAGGTGTAGAATATTAATATTAATACTATTATATATACTATTAATGTTAATATTATAATTATATTATAATAGAATAGATTATAACAGTCTTTTATTTCTATTTGGATCTGCAAATTAAATGAAATTCAAGAAATTGGTTATTTTAATGATTTGAATATTTCGCGCGATTCTTATATACGTAGATTTTGAGGTTCTGTTTTTTCAGGAGTAAAATATTTTAAATGTGATATTAATATAAATAATAAATACTATTATATATAATAGTTAGTGTTAATATTATAATTGTATTATATTATGACATAATTTATACCATTGATTCGCATTTGAAAGAAATTTAAGAAATTGACAATTTTGTTGATTTGAATGGTTCTTCCGCGCGATTCTTATATATGTTATATTATTGTATAGGTATATATATTATATATATATATATATATTGTATATAAGTATAATATAATATGCAAATGAATAATTTATGTAATGAAATGTATGGTAATATATGTACTTATATATATTATATTAATATTAATTGACTTTAAAAAATTGTGCTGGGGTTTTAGGTGTGTATGTTAAAATCATTTGTATCATTTATATAAATGATTTTAACGTTACAGAAATACAAATATATTTCTATACCGAAAGTCTTGGAGGCTATTTTAATTTTTTGGTTTACATATTAGATAAATTCAATTTAATAATAAGCGATTGGGTTGAAGTTTCAGACGAACATTGTTTATAATTTTTTTTACATTTATTGGATTAAGAATATCAAAAACACTTTCTCTGATGAGAATGTAAAAAAGTCCTAAAAACCATTTTATTTTTTTACTAGCAAAAATTTAATTTATTTTAAAAGATTTCAAGTGAATTTAAGGAATTTCAAAGATTTTCATAGAGACTTTAAGTGAGTTTAGGGAATTTTAAGATATTTTAAATTATTTCATTTTGTTTTAAGTAACTTTAAAGGATTTTCAAGAGTTAAAATGACTTTAAGAATTTTTAAAAGTTGTAAAAATATTTCAAGGGATTTTTAAAAGAGTTCGAAAGAGTTATGAAAAAGGTATTCAACAAATTTCTATAGATTTCACAAGATTTCAAGACATTTAGAATGATATAAAAGGATTTGAAGTGATTTTAGGGAATTTCAAAATTTAACAAGATTTAAGGGTATTGGACCTAAGTGTTAAGCTGTAAATTGCATTCTCCATATTACTCAACGAATATTGTAGATAAATATTTTTTCTCTCTGTAGCACTCATCTTTTTCCAATTATAAGACTGCGTACAGAGCAAAAAAATATTTAATTTCGATACTTTTTGCATAAAACGAAGAAATCAAAATCAAACTTAAAAATTGAACATTTTCATTTTATTTAAAAATATTTGAATTAGATATTTTCTCGCTCTGTATGCATAATTCTAGTTAAAAATTGATTAATTTTACAAAGGGAAAAAATTCCAAACCTAATATTTGTTGAATAAAGTGAAGAAATCGAATTTTTAGATTAGAACTTGGCTCCAACACCCTTAAATCTTGTTTGATCTCTTGTAAATCCTTAGAATTAAATGTAAAGATATTTTGAAATTCTTTAAAGTCTCTTTAACGGTGTTGGAGCATTTTCAAACCACTAAAAATTAATGTAGACTTTACTCAAATCCGCCATTGTTTCCACATCTTAGCAATACGCGGTGTTTGAGGTCGCAAAAATGATGTGTTTGAAGTGTCGTTTTTTTTATCGACAATTTTTTGGTTGTACGACAGGGGCTATCTGCTTATTTTCTGCAAAAAGAAATTTGTTTGGCTAAAAAGTGAATTTTTACAAGTGAGGAGACGCGGGTTGAGGGGTGCGGGTAAACAGTACTTACATTTTGTCAAGTCCCTGTCCGAGCAAAAAAGGCACAAAACTTCACTCCAAGGGTGCTTCACTCACTCAGAAAAATTTTCCAAATCGAGCTATGCACTTCAAAGCCCGAGCACTTACGAAAATAGTGTAAAAAAAGAAGTTTTATAAATCGCGTACTACACATGTGCTAGTTACTTGAATAGTTACTGGACCTGTCAGCTGTTTCGCTGGGTCGCCAATTTACCATTATATATACCATTATATTTACCATTAGACTAATGGTAAATTGGCGACCCTGCGAAACAGCTGACAGGTCCAGTAACTATTCAAGTAACTAGCACATGTGTAGCACGCGATTTATAAAACTTTTTTTTACACGATTTTCGTAAGTGCTCGGGCTTTGAAGTGCATAGCGAGATTCGGAAAATTTTTCTGAGTGAGTGACGCACCCTTGGAGTGAAGTTTTGTGCCTTTTTTGCTCGGACAGGGACTTGGCAAAATGTAAGTACTGTTTACCCGCATCCCTCAACCCGCGTCTCCTCACTTGTAAAAATTCACTTTTTAGCCAAACAAATTTCTTTTTGCAGAAAATAAGCAGATAGCCCCTGTCGTACAACCAAAAAATTGTCGATAAAAAAAACGACACTTCAAACACATCATTTTTGCGACCTCAAACACCGCGTATTTTAAATTATTGTCAATGTCTTGAAATTGTTAAAAATAATTCAAAGTTTCTTTTAATTCAATAAAATCACTTAAAATATGTCTTGAAATTTTATGAAATCTGTAGAAATCTCTCAAATATCTTGTAAATAATAGTATTTATTATTTACATTAATATTGTATTTAAAATATTTTACTCCTAAAAAAACAGAACTTCAAAATCTACGTATATAAGAATCGCGCGAAATATTCAAATCGTTAAAATAACCAATTTCTTGAATTTTTTTCAATTTGCAAATGCAAATAGAAATAAAAGACTGTTATAATCTATTATATATTCTATTATAATATAATTATAATATTAACATTAATAGTATATATAATAGTATTAATATTAATATTCTACACCTGAAAAAACTTAACCTCAAAATCGACGCATGGAAATATTAAAATCGACATTTTCTTGATTTTATTTCAATGTGAATCAAGAAGATATTGTTGGATTATTTCAACAATTAAAAATGTATATAGGGCAAAAACATAATCTACATTTCGTAGTATTTTAATGTTTAGGTTACTCGTCATATATTCTGGGAGGTCTGGAACAAAGATCTCAGAGTGTATGTAATATATATGTATAATCTATATAATGTAAACTATAACCATGGATTGAAATGAGTATGGTGTGTATGAGCTTTGTGTGACACATTAAGTCTTTAGTCTAAAATCGCATCTCGATAAGTAAAGACCTGCCTTCCAAGTGTCTTAAATAAAATTAATATCTTTGTTCTCAATTATTGTGTTATTTCCATAACCATATTTCCAATAGATATAAATAGATAGCCCGCCCGAAGTTTTCCCACCGGTAATCGTACATCTTGGAGTTTTCAAATTCAGAAGAGGAGAAGTTGGTGCGCGCGCAATCACTCCTACTTTTGTCGTAGAGGGAAGATAGGTATAGAGGCGACAA
>UCOK01012365.1:0-10308 GCA_900474325.1 Synergus umbraculus
ATATATATATGTATATATGACTATGTATATATATAGAGAAGGCAAAAACAAGGGGATGAGTCGTAAGGAAGATAGTATACAGACGGAAGATTGGGGAACATTGTGGTTTGGGCGGATAGTTGCCCAAGCAATTATTGTAATGGCCTTTAACGAACGAGAACCGATTGGACTTTCAGTGAAGCGTTGTTTCACCTCGTCTCCTGAGTCAGCGACCTGCCGGGTCTACCCTCAGAAATGTCCCGATAGACCTGACACGTGTTGGTCCTTATCGTCGAATAACGAATGTGCAAATCGATCTTGTCCCTCCTTTGCACGACATCCTCCCATTTCCAGTGATTGAGAATTCTTCGCGACTGATAAAAAAAAGAACTACTGGAATTAATGATGAGGGTGGCTAAAAAAAAGCATGAAAAAAAGAGAGTCGTGGCAGCTGACGCCTCTTGGATGCTGGAAACTTCCGCAACTTTGTCGACAAATTACTTAAGGGTAGTTATTAAAACGATACCTTAATGACTACGAGCATTCATCAAATGATGGGGATTTAAGATAGATTGACAGTTTTGAGGTGGTGTTTTGAGTACTTCGGGGATTTTTGATAGTATATTCAATTTCATTTATGGAAACTTCACTTTACAAAAATCTTTAACAGTATAAATCTCTAAAAAGAAGTGATGTAACGAAATGTCTCGAAAATCACGCATAAATTGTATTTCAAACCTGATTATTATTATTGTTACTCTTAATTATAATTCATTAATTCCTGTAGTTACATAATTCTAATTCAATGTTCAATGTTGCTGCTAATCCAATTACTGTATTCGAGATGTTGCACTAGTGCATAAACATCTGGTTTCAAATGACAATCCTTCTTTCCGGATGTTTCAATTACGCCAATATGAACCGCAGCCAGTTCATCGTTAATAATTAAAGGAGCACCAACATCTGTAGAGCCACATTGTTTTTGTTCATGGAAAGTACAAATATAATTATCTCCAATATGGAAGAAACCTTCATAACTATTAACACAACTTCGATGGTTCATTATCGGTACAGTGATCGATCGAAGTCTTCTAGGATATTCCGTTTCCATTCTGAAATCGTCGGAAAACAAACTAGATTATTAATACTGGGTCAAATACAATATTTTGTATGTATTTAACACATTATTGATAACTTACCGTCCTCCATGTAAGTGGGATCCCCAGCCAATAACAGTACCATGCGTACCCGGAAGTACAGGTTCTCTATGCAAATTTATGCTTCGAGTATGCAAGTTATACACGAAACCGGGATGAACAAAGAACAAGGCAATACCAGTCATAGAGATAGATCCTCTAGACGAATGATCGACACTAAATACTTTTTTGCTTGTTATATCATGAGGTGTACCTAGATATGAATATACTGCACCAGAGAAAATTTTGTACACCGATACATCAAAAAGTGCACATCGAGAGGCAGTGATGACAGTGCGAGGCGACAATATAGTTCCTACACATTCAGTACGTTTATAAATTTTTATATAAACAATGTAGGGAGCTACTCCAGTCGGCAATGGTGCGTCTTCACCAGGAATCCGATTAATAACACGTTTTTCTCGGATGAGAAGATTCGATGATTCCCCTGAAAGTTTTTAATAAGTTAAATTCTCGTAGCTGGCATCACTCATACATTTACGGTATAAATTATTTTTCTTCTATTCCTATAGACTCTGAACGATACTTTTCGTAGTAGATATGAATTTAGGAAAACATGCTATATGTCTCAGAATTAATTCATAATTTTGTAAATTGTTAATCTTTTTATATCCCACAAAAAGTGCGTCTTTCCATAAAATCACACGTTAATTTCAATCATTTATTTCTCGAGTACTAAGCTCTGAAAGTTTCCAAAATTTTAACCAGTGCTTCAATGCATTTTAATGCACGTATTTAATCCGAGTATAAAACAATTCTTAATTGTAGTTCTGGATGTTGAACCGTATAATCTGGATGTTAATTTTTAAAATTTTGCTGACCTACTCTAAAAGATTTTCTGGTTTTCACTTTGTTGATCCCTAATATAATTAATTATTTGATTTCTTACCAGTGTCATTTTCTACGAAACTCCCAACAATTCCCTGGGATAAAATAACGCAAAGAATTAACAGATTCAGGTAAAAATTTTCTGCCATTTTGTGCATTAAATTTCAGTTGAGGTGATGAAACTCAACTTTTCCTTGTTGTGACAAAAACGAGGCTAATATTAGAACTTTGAGAAGTTTTAATCCTTTAAACGCCGTTATATACGTATTTTTTAATGACTAATAATGTTGAAACATTAGTACCAATAAATCGTTTTATCAGAAAAGATATAAGTGGTAAATAATCACGTGAAAATAACAATAGTTTCGAAATAAATACATATTGCACAGATATAACATCAAAGTGTATTTGTATAATAAATTATTAAAGATTGACCATTTTATCTATAGTAGACCGTCTTACCCAATTTATTCTTAATATAGACACTTATTACATAACACTTTAATTATACAGAAGGCCTAACATCTAAATATTGCCTGGAAAAGTTTTATTGTGTCCTAGTGTAATTACTTCTGTATGCTTTCTTACCAGTATTATCTTCTGTGAAATTCCCAATAATCCTCTGGAATAAAATGACGCAAAGAATGTACAGATTCAGAAACACTTTTTTTGACATTTTGCTTATTAAATTATAGTTCAGGTGATGAAATGCAACTTTTTTTACTTGCTGTGTCCAAAACAAAACTAGTATCAGAACTGTTAAAAATAATGCCTACTTCATATAATGACTATTATGACCTTCAGAATTTATGTACCTTATCGTGGATAAATAATTTTAATAGTAGCATAAATTCTATTTATGAAATTTTCCACGATAAACGATGATAAACGTCATTGTTTCAAAAATAAGTAAAAGTACCCCTAGGGTATTAAATCACACTTTGTTATGTTTCCTTCAAAGAAATTATATATTGTATGTTTCAATTCGCTATACTAGAGTAAAATATATTGTTTTGTGCATTAATCGATTAAAAACAGCTAATTTTTTAAGAAGAAAATTATCTAATCTGAAATCTAATATGAACATCCAGATATTACTTAGAAAAGATACGTGTATGTATATTATATCACGTATATAATATACATATCATATTATACACGCGTATATCATTAATTCCGATAAGTATTTAACTATTTAATACAAAATATTTGCCCTGACAAATTGTTTGTACTCGGCATGATTCATGAATTGAAAAATGTCAGGTTTATCATGATAAATTCTCCCTGCTGTTTGAACTACCCCAATGTAAACCCCAACCAGTTTATGGTCAATAACTAAAGGTGAACCGGCATCAGTATAACCACATTGTTTGTGTTGATGATAAGTGCAAATATCTTCGTCTCCAATCGCAAAAATACCCATGTAGCTCCTATAACACTCCTGTTTACTAATGATCGGTACAGAGATTGCTCTTAGTCTTTTAGGATGTTCCGTTTCACATCTGAAATCGTGGGAAAAATACATGTTATTTTTAGTTTAGTGATGCATTACTTAATTAAATATAAGTAGAATGTTATTAATATTTAATATTTTATTAATATTTAATATTATTAGAATGCCCTTAATATTTTATACTTAAAAACTTACGGTCCTTCAAATAGAGAGCTTCCCCATCCGACGACAATACCATGCATACCTGCATTTATAGGTCCTAAGTACAAATCTATATTTGTAGTGTGGCTATGCTCGAAAGGTGGATTAACAAATATCAAGGAAATACCAGCCGTAGGTACGGATCGATGACTGCTGAATGTTTTTTTATGTGTAATATTGTGAGAAATGCCAAGATATGTAAATGTTGAACTCGAGGTAACTGTATAAGCCGATGTTTCAAGAACGATACATCTGGCGGCAGTTATGGCAGTATGACGTGACAATATTGTTGCTACGCAAATCACACGATTATTTGTTTTAATGTTTACAACGTAAAGAGCACTTTGAGGAGACACTGGTATGTCTTCACCACGAATTCGATTAATCACACGTTTTTCTCGGACGAGGAGATTCGATGATTTCCCTGCAATTTTCTGATCGATTAATCTTTCTTTATTAATGTCTTCTAAACAGGTTTATTACTGTATATTCCACATATAATTAATACCATTTTTACTTACCATTATCTTCTTTCAGTAAAGTTCCAATAATTTCCTGAGCCAAAATAGCGCATAGAATGAAAAGATAAAAGTGTACTTTTTCCGACATTTTATGGACTTAATTATTTAGTTGAAATAATGGAACCTGTTTTTAACTGCTGGATAAAAAGCCGAAACTAAAATGAGAACTTGGTCAATTGTTCACTTTTTATAATCTAAATTTACACGCCATCATCTTAGTGTACATTTCATATCATTATCGGTATATGTGAATTTTTAAATTAATTTCTAATTAAAAATACAAATTTTGAAGTATTTACGTCTCTATATATCAAAAAAATCTCAAGTTATAAAAATATTGCAAAAGAATGACGAAATTATGAAAAAATTAAAAATTGCCATGGCGCAATGTGTTTGATGAGCTTCTCATGCTCAAATTGCTACTGTAATTTATAAATTAAATTACTTTATTTTATTATATTTATTGTATCATTTATTTGCTTCTTATGCTATTTATACATTATTTAAATATGTATATCAATCAATGAATTTGAGTCTTCTTTTAAATATGGAGATGGAAAACTGTAATTCAATGTCTAATGTTTGACCTGATCCATTGATTGTAATCCGCATGTTGTTGAAGTATAAAGACATCAGGCTTAATGGGCATCGTGAATGCTTGAATTATACCAACGTGAATCCCAACCAATTCATTGTCAATAACTAAAGGTGCGCCGACATCAGTTTGACCACATTGTCTTTGTTGATGATGAGTGCAAACATTGTCGTCCCGAATATCAAAAAGACCTTGGTAGAGACGTACACACTCCTGATGATTCATTATCGGTACATTAATTGATCGTAATCTTCTAGGACATCTTGTTTGCTGCCTGAAATTGTAAAGTATTACAATTTTTAGATCAGTAGTGCATTGATTGGATCTATTTTACATTCTTTGACGTATAGGATATGATGTTTTATGTATTTAATATATTATTCTTAACAACTTACGGTCCTCCAAGAAGTGAGCTTGCCCAACCAATGACAGTACCCTCCACACCTGGCAGTACAGGTCCTGTGTGTAAACCTACACTTCTACTGTTTCTATGCACCATAGGTGGATTAACATAGACCAAAGCAATACCTGTGTTACGTCTATTCGGATGACTGAACTTTACTCGTCTATCTGTCACATTGTGAATTTCACCAAGAAATGTATAAGTTGAAGCCGAAGTAACTACGTACTGTGATGTTTCATAATTCATAATTCCAGCAGCAGTGATGACAGTGCGAGGGGACAGGATACTTCCTACACCAATTATACGATTATTTATTTTAAAACTTACAAGAAAGGGGAAGGCTCCCCCCGCTGCTGGAACGTCTTCTTCCGGAATCCGAGTTATAACACGTTTTTCTCGGACAAGAACATTCGATAATTCCCCTGCAAGTTTTTGATAAATTAGTCTCTTATTTTTTCTGAGAATTGTTACTATGATTTGGATGTGTGATGCAATTATTGAGGATATCATTTTACTTACCAGTATCCTCATTTAGGAGAGCTCCTGTAATTCCCTGATACGAAATTACACAAAGAAGGAAAAAATACATATATACTTTTTCTGGCATCTTATGCCCTTAATTGTAAAATTGATATTGGGAAATTTCCACTTGTTCAAGTGGTGCGCAGAAGATGAATGAAATAGGAGGACTTTGGGAAGTGTCAGTGTTTTATAATATTAGACTGTTACGCAAATTTAATGGATCTCAAACAATACAAAGCGATTGAGCAAATGTAAATCGTTAAATTAATCTTCATTTAATATTTTCATATCACGAGTTATCTACATTTATAAAAATACATATTAGGTTGTCCAATATTTTATATAAAAACTATATTTGTAGTGTTTAATGGTTGCTTAACATTAGAAACATTTAGTCAACACGTGATATATAAGTTATAGCCTTTATAACATTGCTTATTTGTCCTCAAACACGCATCCGTATATTAAATATCTCAATCGGTAAATTCCATAACTAACTGTGCATATATTGGTACACTAATTTAATATATTATGAAAAGTACAACACATGGTACCAAGGTAAACAGAGTTCTGGATAAAAGAAACTATTAAACGAAAAAAATATTTATTGAAACTTTACTTAACTTTCATCGACTTTTGGATAGAACAAGAGTTTTCATATGTTTCATTAACGTTTCTTAATCGTTAAGTACTTTTCCGAAAAAAATTCTATAAACATTTTTCGAAATTTTTCTTGAATCTTAACCACATTGAGAACTTTTTTTGTCCAATCAATCCATATCTAAGATTATTTATTATTATTATTATTATGCCTTTTCTATGACTGTTACATTAATTCCGCTAGATACACAACATCATGTCAATTATACAATGTTTCTCCTGATCCATGGACCATAATTCACATGTTGCAAAAGTACAAAAACATCAGGTTTAACAGGCAACAAATGTATTGAAAAAATGTCTCCAATGTAAATCCCAGCTAATTGATTGTTAATAATAAGAGGTGCACCGCCATCAGTTTCAGCACAACATTTTTCTGAATGATAAGTGCAAATATCTTCATCGCTAATCGGAAAACGACCCCTGTATATATTTACACACTCCCGATGGTTCATTATTGGCACAGAAATCATACGCAGCCTTGTTTTATGCGCCCGCTCCGTTTCAATTCTGAATTCATGAGAAAACAAATTTTCAATTAGTGATGCATTGATTGGATCTATTTTCTGCCAATTACATGCATTTTATTTAATTCATTAAAATTAATCTGTAACTTACTTCCCGATATAATTGCGGAATCCCCAGCCAGCAACAGTAGCCTCCACGCCTGTCACTATAGGTTCTGAGTGCAAACCTATGCTGCCAGTAGTCGTGCTAAAGTCAAAAGATGGATTAACAGTGAGCAAGGCAATACCAGTCAGAATTATAGATGATTTAGATGGATTATGTCCATGCATTTTTTTCTCTGTTACATTGTGCTCATTGCCACGATATGTATATGATGTACCAGAGTGGACTGTGTAAATCCATATGTCAGGAGATTCAACACATTGCGCAGCAGTGATAACAGTGCGTTGCGAGAGTATAGATACTACGCAGTGCACATGATTATGTTTTTTAAGAGTTGCAACGAAAGGAAGTTCTCCATTCCTCAGTGGTGCTTGTTTATCAGGCGTCCGATCAATGACACGTTTTTCGCGAACCAGAAGTTCGGACGATTCCCCTATAAATTTTTGTTAAATGAATCGTTGACAATGATTAGCGTTTTCTAACAGCTGTTACTATTAACTTGATTCCAGAAACATTTATTGGTAACGAATTGCATAACTTCACAGGCGCAACATATCAAAAGTACCTTTATAGTTGATAGTATTTGAAAAACATAGAATATAACTTTCTTTATCAATTAAATACCGATTCAGATCAAGACGATAGCTACGTACTTTCTGTAGATATCATGTTACTTACCAACATCTTCTTCTAGAAATTTTGCAAGAATTCCCTGAGACAAAATGGCACAAAAAATGAAAAAACTAAAATATACTTTTTTCTGCATTTCATAAATTGATTGTACAGTTGAGATTAGGGAATCTTACGTGTTCAACTTTTGTACAGGTGAAGACAATATGAACAGTCTTGTATTTATCATTGTTTTAAGATAAAACTTATTTCGCAATTTTTAATAGCTCTACAATACTAGTAAAGACAACTGTAAACATCCGAACATCGTCTCTTCTGTAATAAAAATGACTTCTCCTTGAAAATAAAGATCTAAAAGTAATATTGCGACAGAAATTTCAAATATATTTATAATAATTAAATTATTATTTTAAATATAACATTTTCAAGAGACTATTATTGCTACTACTACTGTCTTAAAGTTAGAGTTTCAGGCTGAAATTTGCGAACTTTTGAGGAAGGAATTTTCAGGATGACCTCAGATAAAGTTTATATTAATTCAAGTGTAATTACATAAAATAAAGAAAAACAAAAGTATTGAATCTCAACAAAACTGAGAGTCAAGGAAAATTTCTAAAACTGTTTTAGAATTCTTCTCTGAAAAGTGTTTCACACACAAATGTATGTCAATGTACAATGTTTCTCCTGATCCATGGACCGTAATTAAAATGTTGCAAAAGTACAAAAACATCCGGTTTAATAGGAAGGATCTGTCTTGTAAAAATTCCTCCAATGTGAATCCCAGCTAATTGATTGTCAATAATAAGAGGAGCACCGGCATCATTTTCAGCACATAATTTTTGTGAATGATAAGTGCAAATATCTTCATCAGTAATCGGAAAATGACCACTGTATATATTTACACACTCCCGATGGTTCATTATTGGCACAGAAATCTTACGCAGTCTTGTTTTATACGCCTGCTGCGTTTCAATTCTGAAATAGTAGGAAAACAATTTTTCGATTAGTGATGCATTGATTCGATCTTTTGATCGCCAATTGCATGACTTTTATTTAATACATCTGTAACTTACTCCCCTATATTATTGCGGAATCCCCAGCCGGCAACAATACCCTTCATGTCTTCCAGTACAGGTGCTGAGTGCAAAGATATGCTGCCAGTAGTCGAGCTAAACTCAAAAGATGGATTAACAGTGATCAAGGCAATACCAGTCAGAATTATAGATGATCTAGATGGATTATGTCCGTGCATATTTTTCTCTGTTACATTGTGCTCATTGCCACGATATGTATATGTTGTACCAGAGTGGACTGTGTAAGTCCATATGTCAGGAGATTCAACACATTGAGCAGCAGTGATTGCAGTGTGTTGCGAGAGTATATTTACTACGCAGTGCACAACATTACGTTTTTTAAGCGTTGCAATGAAAGGAAAATCTCCATTCCTCAGTGGCATTCCTTTACCCGGCCTCCGATCGATGACACGTTTTTGGCGAACGAGACGTTCGGACAATTCTCCTAAAAATTTTTGTTAAATGATTAGCGTTTTCTAACAGCTGTTACTATCAACTTTCCAGATTCCAGATACATTTATTGAGTCGAAACAAAATCTGAAGTTATCAATTTTTTATTTATTTCTAAAACTGATAATTAGTCAATGGATGTTGTTATTAGTTATTTACTAAGTTAAGCAAATAACGGTACATCAAAGCTTTCAAAATACCAGATGATGTTTGGTGTAATGATGTTGGTAAAGAATTTATATACATATAATATGGTTGGCTCAACCATAGCTTTCTCTTCGTGTAGATATCATGTTACTTACCAACATCCTCTTCTAGAAATTTCGCAACAATTCCCTGAGATAAAATGGCACAAAAAATGAAAAATATAAAATATACTTTGTGCTGCATTTCATAAGTTGATTGTACAGTTGAGATTAGGGAATCATACGTGTTCAACGTCTGCAAGGAAGACAAAAAACATTTGGTGACTTTCAGATCCGGGGATGTTTTATGATCAGAATATTTCGCAATATTTAACAGCTCTAAAATACTTCGGTAAAGACAACTGCAATACGCCCGAAAATCGTTTCTTATGTAATAAAAATGACTTTTTCTTAAAAGCAAAGATCTAAAACTAATCTTCAGAGAGACATTTCACACATATTTATTCATCATTAAATTTTTATTTTAAATATGTAACTTTTTTCATAATCTTGAGCTGTCGTGCAAGATCAAGAATATGTGAAATCATTTATTTGAAAACGAACTTCATACAGATTTTCTAAACACTTATCATGATCTTCAGAATTTGTCCATTAAATGGGTTTATTATGCCTTTCCCAAGTGGAAATTAACAATTGGCGTAGTACCGTGCTAGTACTGGCCAGAGTTAGGCAACATTGGCGTGGTACTGGAAGCCCAATACTGGCGCAGATCTGGCTGAGTGTTGGGATGATAACGCTGTTCAGTACTTATAGCCAGGTTTAGTTCGGTACTGGATTTAAGTACTCGTGCTAGTACTGGCCAGAGTTAGGCAACATTGGCGTGGTACTGGAAGCCCAATACTGGCGCAGATCTGGCTGAGTGTTGGGATGATAACGCTGTTCAGTACTTATAGCCAGGTTTAGTTCGGTACTGGATTTAAGTACTGGTGCAGTACTGGCC
>UCOK01012367.1:0-60056 GCA_900474325.1 Synergus umbraculus
GTCTTTCAATTCTGCTCCGACTCTATCAAGCACATCTCTATTTCCACATATATCTCCATCTCCTCCTCTTTAATCGTTTTGCCCCTCCCCTTTAATTTACCATTCCCCCCTCCCCCTTCCCGCACCATCATTCAATTCCTCTCTGACTCAATCAAACCCATCTCCATTTTCACCTCTTTATTCGCGTTTCCCCTCCCCTTTCTACTACCCCCTCCCCCTCATCTTCCATTATATTCTATTTTCCCCTCCCCATCTTCAATTCTTCTCTGATTCCATCTCCATCTGTGTCTACATATTCTCCTCTTTAATCGTGTTGCCCCTACCCTTTCTATTCCCCCTCCCCTGACCCTCGTATTCTATTGTCCCCTCCTCTTCAATTATTATCTGCTTCCATCAAACAGATCTCTATTTCCACATATGTCTCCAATTCCCCTTCCTTAATCGTTTGCCCCTCCCTGTTCTATTCCTCCCTCCTCCAACCCTGTCCCTCCTATTTTATTTTCCCCTCCCACTTTTTAATTCTTATCTGATTCCATCAAACATTATCTGATTCTGGCCATGTCTCCATTTCCTGTTCTTTAATCTTTTTGCCCCTCCCCACGGGCTCACATTGCCCCTGCCCCTCCCTCGCTACTTTAATTGTTTCACCCACATGTCATCTTGTCCTCCTCAATATGTGTCCTTTGAACCTTTGTCCCTTTGAGAAAAACGTTTGTCTCCCTTCACTGGATAGGCCCCTCCCCCTTTCTAATACCCCCTCCTCCTTTCAAATATCCCCTCCTCAATCAACTACAACTAACCTTTTCCGGTTCATCTATGAATCCATAAAATATTTCTCTGCTTATCTCCGTCCCTTTCAGCCATCCCTTTTTGCCCCTCCCCCTCCTCGAATCTCTCCACCCACACATACCCTTGACCTTACTCATCTTCGATCATGTACCTATACCTTTCTCAAATCAAAGTTCTTCTCTCCCAACTGCGTAGGCAATTCTCTCCCGTCCCATTAACTTCTTTCTACTCTCCTAATTAATTCTCCCCCCTCCCCTCTTTTGGCTCTTCCAAGGTTCCGCCCAATATATCTATTTCCAGATGATTCTCCAACCCCTTCTAGCGTATTCCTCTTCGGCCTCGAGATTAACCACAAATTGGTTAAAGTTTTTTGTTTATCCTGATTTTGTAGATAATGTTGACTAGGAAAACGAGTTTGTAGTTTCCGTTGAGCCGTGTATGCGGAAGGTTTCAGGATCAAAGAGAATTCACAAATTTCCCTCATCACTAACCAATTCCATTGACGCGGTGTGCCACTTCAATAGCTTTGTGGCTCAGAATTTGGTATTGACTCTGGCTTTGGAAACCGAAATGCCCGCGTCCTACGTATATCGACAAATAAATGCACAGAGGTGTGGCTTCGATGGTAAATGTCATTATAAGTGGAGGGGTAGACATATATGAGAGGGGGGGGATTAAAAGCAGAGGAGGGATACGTACTTTAGGAGAACGCCCTACAGAGGTGGGGCAGGCATGAAAAAAATATAAAAAGGGGTGTGGTCCTAGAGAGTACGCCCATAAGAGGCGTGTTTATAATAGAATACGCCCACAAAAAGGTACGCCAGTAAGAGGATACGCCCACAAGAAGGTACGCCCATAAGAGTGTACGCCCATAGGAGGGATCAGAATTTTCAGGAGAGATGTTTACATTGGTGAGAGGGAAGAAGGAAACACATGAGGTATACGGCAAGATGGGAAGGACTATAAGTACTAATAGGGAGGGGCTCTAGAAGGGAAGGGTGTGTCACCGAATGGGGAGGGGGCAGAGGAATCATGGGATGTATGGTGACGTAGAGGGAGGATGGAGTTCTGATAATTGAAGTACAAGACAGGGACGGGGATAAACGGACAGAGGGGCTGAGGGGGATAAATTTATATGTATATTAGAATCGATGAGGGGGGGAGTCTGGAGGGGGATAAAAGAGAATTTAAAATGAAAATAGAAGACATATGAATAGGACTGATTCGTATATGAGAATAAGCGAAGTTGGGAGGGGAATAAGAGGGGCATGAGAGGGGGCATGGGAGGGGGCGTTGACATAGGGAGAGGCGGAAACGTTTCTTGAATTTTAAAAGAATATTCGTGCTTATTTAGAAGTTTTCTGTAATATAAAATGTGAAACGAGTCATCTTTTTAACTTGATTAAAGCTCACTGAAGACGTAATTGTTTGGCTTCTTGAATTCGCCACCAAGATTAGCTCAGTAGCCAATTTCTTTTTATATTACCCGTTCGTCTTGACGTAGAGACCGTAGATTACTTTCTTTTGTGGATAAACGATGTCACATCAGAAACTTGTGCTCATCTCATTGAGAACCGAAGAGAGAAAGGGGGCAAGAGAGGGGGGGAGGGAGCACCGGAAACAAAAGCATCTAAACCCTCGATTGCTTTCTATCTGGTACGTGCACAAGATTCTGTAAGCTTTTTTTATTTCTAAATCTTCTTATCTCTACCAATCTTCTATTTTAAAAGAGTCCGAGTTGTAGATAAAGCAAGTTTACAGGCATTGAAAAGTTTTCCAATTTAAGGGCACTTGGAGTTTTTAACTTTAAATTTAAGTATAAATTCCGAAACATTTCTATTTTACGGATTTTAAGGATTTTAAGGAGTTTAAATTTTTTTAAACTAAGGTTTTCCAAGTTTTTTATTTTTATATGAAAAAAAAAGGGGAAAAATCGCAAGTCTCCACATTGTTCTGGCGAATACATTAAAATCGAAATAAAAATGTCCACTTTTTATTTACTCTATTATAGTTGTTTAAACTCGAAAATTGACGGGAAATATGTCCTGAAAAGGTTGATTAACGATGTTAGTTCGACGTAGCGTGAATTGCAATTTTCAATGACTATTCGCGCCTGGCCTGCGTGAAAGACTGTTTACGCGTATACGCTAATGAGCCAGTACTAATTAGCTACGGGGAATAAGCAATTACCTCCGCGTTGGAGGTTTGCACGCGTCAGTCTCCTGACATTTCATCATTATTAATATTATCTAAATAATATTACCTGCTCTAAGAGCAATAATGAACAAAAAAATAATCTCCTATAATTTTTCAACAATTTTTCTGATTTTATACAATTTTAAACAATTCCAGGAAATTCTGGCACCTTCATCAATTTAGTTGAAATTACGTCCAAATTGCTTAGAAATAAAAAATTGACACAAAAAAATTCTGAGGCATCCGTTTTACAAGATGTTGCGGATCTGCTCGCAATTCACAAGAAGATTGACTTTGTGGGTTTACCAAGCATGCCCAGAGGACTTAGAGCGATAAATTTAAGAATAATCGAGAGCGGACTTGAAAATGGATTGGTTCTTTCCTCTCTCGAGAGTGTCCCACCCTCCGGACCCTCCGGACCCTCCAGTCCCTCGAAACCCTCGAAAACCCTTCAATTTTTTCACCGTTCGCCCGAGGCATATTTCCGACCTTTCATCCCTTTCGGATGGTATCGCCATAAACCGCAACCAATGCAGATTGGCTTCCGCAAGAGCATGGCTGTATGCCAATATTCATTTGTCTCTCCCTCTGTTCGCAACCACTGTATCAAAAAAAAAATTGTTCCAGAAAAATAGAAAATCCATCGAATGTTATTAATATATCTGTATATATGACGGCATCAGCAGGAAGCGAACTCCCAACCGGAAAGTTGGATGCTCGGGTCTGAGAATTTATTAGCTGGAAATTCTCATTAATTTTCAAAATGTAGGATTTTTTAGATAAATATTTGAGGAAAAATAAAATTTTCAAAATATTTTAATTTGAGTTTGCCCCCCCAAGAAAAATTCTGTTGCTACGCCCCTGCGATATTTCCAAAAATTTTATACAGATTTGAAGAGATTTTTAAGCTATTTTGCTATTTGATATTTGGGTCACACCGCTACCCTATTTTTTTCAAAAATAATAATTTTAGATTTAAAAAAAAATCGTTAAAAGATGAAAGAAGTATTTTTTGAAGTGGTACTACTTTTATCGAAAAGGTTTTTCCTCTGAAGCCAATATTGATTGAAATAGGGTAATAGGAATGAGCTTAGGGAATTTTTTCTAAAGTTTGTTCAGTTGATTACTTGAAATTGGATAATGTGAATGGAATACTTATTATTCAATCTGTACTTCATAAATCTATCATTCTTTTCATTTTGAAATTGAATAGATTTTGAGGATTATTAAGAGAATTTTATCCCTAGTCGAAAATGAGGTCAAAACTTTGCAAGTCTATTTCACTAAAACTCGAAAGTCTGAAGTGTGAGCTCCCGCGGAAGTAGTTCAAGTGTATATTTCGTCAGACACACTTCCATTATCTGACCACACTCGTCTCTACAGTGATGTCATTTTCAAGTAGAACGAGTAGTTTTACGCCAGACAGACATTCCTTATATGTAATTTGCAATGCAATTCTCTCTTAATTTAGCCAAATTATAGAAATCTCTTAAAATCTGTATTAAATTTTTGGAAATCCTTCCAAATCATCGAAATTTCTTTAAAATCTTTTGAAATCCTTCTACGTTTTCTTCAAATAATTGGGGTGACTAGAATGGGGTATAATCCATAATTGTCATGCGTGACTTAAATATCAGGTGTGACCAAAATGGGGTGTGACCTAAATATCGACTATGATGAAATAGGTGGGCGTGGCATAAGTATTACATATAAAAAATATCATATAAAATAATCAGGGGTGATTTCTGGATAGGTTTGACCCAAATGGGGTGTGACTCAAATATATAGCGAGATAAATCATAGGGGTGTGACCAAAATCTATTGCTGAGAAATGAATGCGATGTATCTATCATATGTGGCTCAAAAATGAAAAAGATGTGGCATGAATAAGGTGGGGTGTGACCAAAATGGGGTGTGACGTCATACTGAAATAATGATGTAACCCAAATCTTACCCAAGAAAAAATAGAGAGGGAGTGTGACTTTATATTCTAAAAAAATTAGAGTGAGTGACCCAATTATAACGTATAGTTTAAATGGTGAGGGGTGTGACTCAAGTGGGGTATGACTGACCTATACTATTTATTTTAAATAGTTCTAGAGGCGACTCAAGTTGGGTATGTCTAAACTAGAATATATAGTTTAAACAGCGAGGGGTGTGACTCAATTGGGGTATGACATACCTACAATTTTTATTTTAAATACTTATGGATGCGACTCCGATGGGGTATGACTCAACTAAAATGTATAGTTTAAACATTGAGGGGCGTTGCTCACTTGGGGTATGACTCAAATGGGGCATGACTGGTCTACACTGTTTATATTAAATAACGATGGATACGATTCAACTGGGGTATGACTAATCTAGAATATGTCGTTTAAACATCTAGGGGTGTGACTCAATTGAGGTATGACCCAAAAATCACTTAAGAAACGAGATCAATATAACATCTCACAGATATGTGAAGTAATAATATGTGAAAAAAGGATACCCTGAAAAGGGGGAGGGGTGTGACCCCACTATCATGAATAATACTCTCCAAATATTCTTTCCTCATGGTTTACTTAATCCCATCCTCAAAATCAGACTAAATTAAACCGCCTTCAATTAATCTTAATGAATTCCTTTTATATACTAAAAAAAGGAATGTAGATAGTGTAATTTCCGTGGCAGGAAGGCAGGAGGCCCGAAGGGAACTGAGGCAGGACAGGGCGGAGTGTATTGATCCAGGTCTGCCAGAGAGAATCAACGGCAATCTATATAGCTTGACTTTTCACGAGAAGAATGAACGAGCGAGTAAATCGATTTTCAAAACACGAAATGAGGAAACGATCTCACTTAAAAAAGCAAGAGTAAAAGATGATTTGCGTCGCGACGCTTGCCACATTTTCCTGCTTTTACCACCGTTACTTTGTCGCTTTTCGTCTGATTTCTGATTTCTGATAGCAATGCGTGTCCTGAACTCCGTTGACGCTTCTACCAAAATCACGTCTCCCCCACACACACAACCCTCCCCCCCCCTCCCTCCCTCCTACCCTACAACTTTTGCCTCTCACGTCCTGCCAATCTCACGAGAAAAGTCATTACGTTGGGTAAACGAGCGTCAATTTTCTCCATTTTCTCCATCAAAAGGAGGCTTCCTTTTTCGTATTTCGGTAGGTATCAAGTCTTTCAATCACGTAATTTCTACTACTCAATGTTATGTACAAAAACTAATAAAAGTTTGTTTTATGTGAAACTTTCATATTTTTTTTGTAAAAAGGACGAGACGTAAAATCTGATTGCACTAAATGGTTTTATTCGATGTGAAAAGACTAAAAAAACAGTTTCAACCCCCTACTATAGGATCACCCCTAAATCATCCCCTAAGTACATAAAAAATCATAGCAATTCCCTTAACTTCGAGACCTGAGATTTTATTTTAAATAGTTTCATTTAATGCCCGAAAAAGTTGAAAATAGTTTCATCTACTAAACTCTCTAGGTTCACCCTCCAAATCAACCCCTAATTAGATAAAAAAAATAATTAAAAATCTGTAAACTTCAAGATCTAAAATTTTATCTATCCAAATGGGTTCACTTAATTTTAAAGAAGCCAAAAAAATTTTCAGCCAACTAACCCCCTAGTTTCACCCTCAAAATCAACCCCTAAGTACATAAAAAATCATAGCAATTCCCTTAACTTCAAGACCTAAAATTTTATCGATCCAAATGGGTTCACTTAATTTCTAAAGAAGCCAAAAACATTTTCAGCCAACTAACCCCCTAGTTTCACCCTTAAAATCAACCCTTAAGTAAATAAATTAAATAAAAAATTATAGAAATTTCCCTAACTTCGAGATTTAAAATTTTATTTTTTTAAATAGTTCCATTTAATGCCCGAAGAAACTCAAAATAGTTTTATCCAACTAACCCCTAGTTTCACCCTCAAAATCAACCCCTAAGTACAAAAAAAATCGTTAAAAATCTGTAAACTTCGAGACGTAAAATTTTATCGATTCAAATGGGGTCACTTAATGTCCAAAGAAGCCAAAACAGTTACTAACCCCCTAGTTTCACCCTCGAAATCAACCCTTAAGTAAATAAAAAATTATAGCAATTCCCCTAACTTCGAGATTTAAAATTTTATCGTACTGAAAACAATCAAATGTGTTTGCCTTATGTTCTTATCCCATCAAGTTTTGTCAATATATTCTCGACTTAAATAATTAATGAAACGGGATTACGTTTCACACATGGGAAAAACAAATCACGGGGGTAAATCACAGGATCGAGAAATGAGTCGAATAAATCAGTCTCGATTAATCTTCCGTTAACAGAAAATTGCTATTATATTGTTAGAAATATATCAAAAGTATTTTATACTTCTAATAGAAAGTTTTCAATTTTTGTGTGTGTTCAATTTTACTGTGTGCTGAATTTTTATTTTCAAACTTAATAACAATAACAATAACAATAATAATAATAATAATAAATAATTTATTTAATATTTTGATAGATTAAAATGAAACCTCTTCTAAAATTTTCCAAATCTTTCGAAATTTTCTGAATTCTTTCAAAAATGTATAAACTTTTCAATTTTAAGAAAACAAAATACTTTTTTTGCCGGAAACAAGATGAAATAAAAGTTGGTTAGTCGGCCAAGTTAATAAAAAGTTATGAGAAATTTTGCAGATGAGGAAGGACAAACTTCACGACATTATTTGTGAAAGCAGATCAATTTCAAATAAAATGCCAACTTTCAGTGTTTGTTTCGTAGAATTCAGTTTTCTTCGAAACTCAACTTTCAAAAAATTATGTTTTCAATCTTCAAACGTTCGTCTCTAAATTTTAAAACTATTTACATTAAATTTAAATACTTTCCTCTTTATCCAAAATTTAGATAAGCCAAAGCTGAATTAAAAATTAAATAACTGCTGATTAAACATTATAAACTTTAAATTAAAGTTAAATAACTAACTAAATATTTTAAACTCTTTTATTAATTATTGAGAGAGAGAAAATATTATGAACTTCCTGAGAGTTTCAAGTAGGTACTTTTGAGTGTTAGTGAAGCGAGTTAGCAGCTGTTGCAGCTATCGAGGTAAAAAGCAGTAGTAAAGAGTTTCCTACTCATCGTTACAAGAATGAAATAAACGTAAGAATCATGTCTCGCACCTGCCTCCAGCACTGAGAATTCTGAGAAAGTTATCCACAGCATCCCCGAGGACCTGCAGGTAATCTTATTACCCCCTCTGATAAGGTTCCCCCTCTTCTTTCCATCATCGTTCATGCGCGCCCTCTACCCCTGTCTCTCTACCCCTGCCCTTTAAACCACCGCCCCAAAATCAAAAGATAAGAAAATCTCTCGGTGGAAGCTGGAAGGAAAACGTCGCAACGTCCATCCGAACTGAAATTCGATTTTCCGAGCTCCATTCGTCAGGTGGAATGGAAGCAGGAAAAGGGGCCGGATTTCCCTCTTGGGATACGCTAAACTCACAAGATTTCTTCAGATTGTATAGAAAAGTTAAAGAGAGCTTCGTGTTTCAGGATATTTGAATTTTAGAAAGATTCAAGAGTGGCTGATTTCGCGTAAGGAAAAAAAGTCTATTAAATTTTGCCTATCTCATAATATAATTGTTATTTAATATTTATTCAAGCTAAACTGAATTTTACTATCCGAGTTTTGGGCCCTGTTCTGAAAATATGGACCCTTCAATTTAAATTAAATTTCAATCGAATATTATAATATAATATATAATATAATATAATATATAATCTAATAAAAATTAATTAAAAAACAAACATAAATACAATTTTATTAGGGACTGTAAAGCGAGCAACGAAAATCTCATTAAAGCGTATGTTGACATTTTAAACATTATAAATGCCCTATAACTTTATATATACATATATATTAAAGTTATAATGCCCCATTAAAACCCGGCTGTATTATATTATATAATGAAATATATTCTCCAGTTTAAATTGACTCTAAAGCTCTGCTTTATCCGCCTATTGAAAAAGTCATCATATGACATTGAATGCAGATAATTTTAGTTTTCCTCGTGTGAAATATTTATCCGCGGAAAATCTCATAATACGTGATCGGAAATGAGATTCTGAAACAGGAAAAGGGCTTTCAAAAAGGGAAAATTAATTATGCTGTGTCGGCCTCATTAATGTAACGGGAAAAGGAGAATTAATTACAGTATTTCGCAGGGGTGTAACCGAATCTCAAAAAATTCAAGATGAATGCGAAAAAATTTGAAGAATTCCAAAGAATTCAAAAGAATCCCAAAGAATTCCAAAAAATCCCAAAGAATTCAAAAGAATCCCAAAAAATTAAAAAAAATCCCAAAGAATTCCAAAGAATTTCACTGAATTCCAAAGAATCCCAAAGAATTCCAAAAAAATCCCAAAGAATTCCAAAGAATCCCAAAGAATTCCAAAGAATTCAAAAGAATTCAAAAGAATCCCAAAAAATCCCAAAGAATTCAAAGAATCCCAAAGAATTCAAAGAATCCAAAAGAATCCCAAAAAATTAAAAAAAAAATCCCAAAGAATTCCAAAGAATTCAAAAGAATCCCAAAGAATTCCAAAAAATCCCAAAGAATTCAAAAGAATCCCAAAAAATTAAAAAAAATCCCAAAGAATTCCAAAGAATTTCACTGAATTCCAAAGAATCCCAAAGAATTCCAAAAAAATCCCAAAGAATTCCAAAGAATCCCAAAGAATTCCAAAGAATTCAAAAGAATTCAAAAGAATCCCAAAAAATCCCAAAGAATTCAAAGAATCCCAAAGAATTCAAAGAATCCAAAAGAATCCCAAAAAATTAAAAAAAAAATCCCAAAGAATTCCAAAGAATTCAAAAGAATCCCAAAGAATTCCAAAAAATCCCAAAGAATTCAAAAGAATCCCAAAAAATTAAAAAAAATCCCAAAGAATTCCAAAGAATTTCACTGAATTCCAAAGAATCCCAAAGAATTCCAAAAAAATCCCAAAGAATTCCAAAGAATCCCAAAGAATTCCAAAGAATTCAAAAGAATTCAAAAGAATCCCAAAAAATCCCAAAGAATTCAAAGAATCCCAAAGAATTCAAAGAATCCAAAAGAATCCCAAAAAATTAAAAAAAAAATCCCAAAGAATTCCAAAGAATTCAAAAGAATCCCAAAGAATTCCAAAAAATCCCAAAGAATTCAAAAGAATCCCAAAAAATTAAAAAAAATCCCAAAGAATTCCAAAGAATTTCACTGAATTCCAAAGAATCCCAAAGAATTCCAAAAAAATCCCAAAGAATTCCAAAGAATCCCAAAGAATTCCAAAGAATTCAAAAGAATTCAAAAGAATCCCAAAAAATCCCAAAGAATTCAAAGAATCCCAAAGAATTCAAAGAATCCAAAAGAATCCCAAAAAATTAAAAAAAAAATCCCAAAGAATTCCAAAGAATTCAAAAGAATCCCAAAGAATTCCAAAAAATCCCAAAGAATTCAAAAGAATCCCAAAAAATTAAAAAAAATCCCAAAGAATTCCAAAGAATTTCACTGAATTCCAAAGAATCCCAAAGAATTCCAAAAAAATCCCAAAGAATTCCAAAGAATCCCAAAGAATTCCAAAGAATTCAAAAGAATTCAAAAGAATCCCAAAAAATCCCAAAGAATTCAAAGAATCCCAAAGAATTCAAAGAATCCAAAAGAATCCCAAAAAATTAAAAAAAAAATCCCAAAGAATTCCAAAGAATTCAAAAGAATCCCAAAGAATTCCAAAAAATCCCAAAGAATTCAAAAGAATCCCAAAAAATTAAAAAAAATCCCAAAGAATTCCAAAGAATTTCACTGAATTCCAAAGAATCCCAAAGAATTCCAAAAAAATCCCAAAGAATTCCAAAGAATCCCAAAGAATTCCAAAGAATTCAAAAGAATTCAAAAGAATCCCAAAAAATCCCAAAGAATTCAAAGAATCCCAAAGAATTCAAAGAATCCAAAAGAATCCCAAAAAATTAAAAAAAAAATCCCAAAGAATTCCAAAGAATTCAAAAGAATCCCAAAGAATTCAAAACAATCCCAAAGAATTCAAAAGAATCCCAGAGAATTCAAAGTATTCCAAAGAATCTCACTGAATTCCAAAGAATCCCAAAGAATTCAAAAGAATTCCAAAGAATCCCAGAGAATTAAAAGTATTCCAAAAAATCTCAAAGAATTGAAGGGATTCCAAAGAATTAGAAGAATTCGCAAGACTTCTAGAGAATTACGAGAATTCTAAACCATTCAGCGAATTCTAAAGAATTCACAATATCCTAGAGAATTTTGTGAATTATAAAAAAAATTCAGTGAATTCTAAAAATTGAATGTGTTGAAAACGATATTCCATATTTTCTTGTCGTCGATAAAAATGGAATTTAATTTACAAAAGCCACTGATGAAATTATTATATCTGCTTCCGAAAATTTTCCTGATAATTTTACACATATAATGGAATTCATTAAAATACAATTTCGTTTCGAAAGCTTTAGGGAATGTCTCGTAGCCTGAAGGGATGTATTTATTATTCACTCCGTGATTCCCTACCAAATTTAAATTCAGCTACATATATTCATATTATATTTGTAGCGAATACAAAATATGTTTTCAAAATAATGTTATAAGCATTGAATTAAATGGCGGCGATATTAACACCGGAATTCAAGATTTTATAAAAATAAAATTAGGAAAAGATCAAAAGATTAAAACGCTTAAATTAAAAAAATAACAAATTACATTAAAAAATAAAAATTGAAATAAAACATTGAATTTAAAAAAAAAGAATAAATTCGAAGCGACACTAAGAGGTCTCGATAATATCAATACAATTATAATAATTAAATAAATTCACTATCCAAATGGGAAATTCAATCCGAATGAATCCGAATTAATCCGATCTATCTGAATTAATCCGAACCCCATTTAGAAGCAATCCGAACCTTTAATCCGAATGAATCCGCCTATTCGAATTAATCAGAATAAATCCGGTAAATCGGAATGAATCCGGATCATTTCAGATTCATCCTGATTAAAAGTTTTTATTGACCGGAATGACAGGATTTATTCGGATGAAAGTTTGGATAAATTTTTATTAATTCGGATTAACCGGATTCATTCGGATTAATTTTGAATGGGCTCAGATTAACTCGGATTGAATACTTCCTTCAGATTAAATCGGAATGAAACTGTTTGGTTCGGATACAAATTCCAGAATCATCCTGAAACTCTCTGATTGGTTCAAAATGAATTTTAATTTGAAATTTTCCCTAGAGAAGCAAAGGGGTTTCAAAAATGACAAGCAAAGTGGCTTAGAAAATAACAATCAAAGGGGTTTCAACTCAAAATAACATATAACTATACAAAAACCGCTCCAAAATAAATCTAACCATACCAATTAATCAAAATAACACAATGAAACCCAGAATTCGTAATTTGTAGAAAATCTTCAACGTCACATTGTCAAAAAAAATTCCGTCTAACTAACGCACATTTATACATTTGCACGTACTACCAATCCAGAAATATGTGAAAATTTTAAAATTGGATCTATAATAATGGATAGGTCAAGATTCATCCGATTAGCCTAGCCAGCTCGTCAGCTGACTTCAAGTCCCGCAATCAGGTTGGCCAACTCGCTTAATTCCAGCCTCTACCTCAGCCCGAACCATAAAATTAGGTATTTGTTTAGGTGGTACATAGAGTATAGGCCTAATTTATGTAGATTCGTGTAGATTCGCCATATTTCGTCAGTTTTCGTAACTCACCGGGTAGGGAGAGAGCACATCGTGGAGAACCACCCAATGCCGGGTATCGCGTTGTCTTCCAAAGGAAAGACACGTGGAATACGGAATCATGGTGGCAATGATAGCGACGGCGACGCCGAGGAAACAATGAAACAACCAAGCAATGATTTCCGCGACGTCCAACGAGAGTTCACTAGATCTCTATATAAATATACATATATATATATATGACCGCCGGCAACAAAGACGACTACCGACGTCGGATGTCGGACGTTGTTGTCGAGCGTCGACCGGATTGGCTGGAGCGAGTGTCCTGCCACCAATTGGCAAGTGCGAACACTGCGAGTAAGATCGATGAAAGAGTTTTGCGGTCGACAGAGGAAAAGACTCGTCAACGACGCCGACGTCGTCGTCCAGCGTCGAGAGAAGTCGGCCCGACCCGACGGAGGTTGACGTCGGGTTCGGGTCGACGTCGGGGTCGAGTTGAGCGCGACACCCGGAAGACGTTAAGAGGTCATTCAGATTTCTCGCCTAGCCATCTGGATTCAATATACGTTATGCACGTCAAGATTGGGAGGGGGAAGTTCACCGCAGATTCACTGATTTGCTGATATTCATTTCACAAAGTACTTTAAAACACGTGAGGAAAGTGAATTGTGAATATTTTATTAGAATATTTGCCCAGCTCTGATATTATCTCTGCATGAGGGAAATTCAATTAAGAAGACGGTATTTAGTGGTTTTGAGTGGAATTATTGGTAATTTGGAAGGGGTAGGGGGTGTGACCAAATATTATAAAGTTTCTGATTCATTTTTCCGGATAAAAACATGTTTGGTGAAAAAAGTATTTGGTCACACCCCTAGCACTATATTTACAGGGGTGTGACCAATTTCTTTCATTTAAATTATAATTAGACGCAATATAGGGGTATGGCCAATAATTTTTTGTCCAAAATTGAAGCTATTGATGAGATTAATCAGTCATACCCCAGGAAATTCTCAAAAATAAGTATGACTACAGAGGGGTGAGATGGTCTATTTTTAACCACTAACGACTTTAACGAACTCTTTTTGGAAGTGAATAATTTACTATAACAAAATTACATCATTACTAATGAATTTGGTAGCTTTGACTTCGTTCTTCGAATTCTGAAACTACATTACATTTTCCGAGACGTGATTTTTGCCTTGAAGAAGTTCTTTTCAATTATGTCAACGTTTTTTCCTTCTTTTTTCTTGCAGAGCACATAAGCCTCTACTTTCTTGTTATTATGGGGTGGCTGGCACGTGGAGCGGCGCTTGGGGAAGATCAGCCAAGGCACACAGTCATTTAATTTTAGAACGATCGCGTGCAGCGGATAGCTGGTCGCAGGGGCTTGTCACGACCGCGGCCCAGGGAATGAGGCGCTTGCAGTATCGATCCAAACCTCACGCACCTGAATACCTTTCTCTTGTACATCATTACTAGGGTGGCTCAAAAAAAATCAAGTTCCTTTGATTAGTGCGCGCACCTCCCAAAAAGCTTCCATTTGGTTGAAAAAAGAAAGTGTGAATTTAAAAAAAAAATTTCTCAAGTTTCTCTAGCACCTCAAGACGATTAAACGGGGTATTTAAAAAATATTGTCCACGGAATTCCCGGACAATTTACGAATTTTTCCCCCTTGCGGATTTAAAGATTTAATTAATGATAATAGAAGTTTTTAAATTATAATACCGGGATAAGACAAAGGCAACATTACAAGATCACAAAGGAAAAGATAAAAAAAAATAACAAAAGGGGTTTAAAGAATTACAAGCAAAGAAGTTTCGAAAATAACAAAATCTTTTTACCCAGTTCCTATTTAACTTCCTTTTGAAGATTTGAGACAATGTCTTTATATTTAGAATTTACAATTTTAATTAGAAAAGATAGACTGAGAGGAGTGTCAATAAAATAAACGCTTCAAATAGCGGTTTTCAAAATTGGTCTGAGAACTTCATATGTTTTCAAGGACGCCTTTAAGCGCTTTATGCGTAGTCAACTTTAAACCACAGCGACCCTTTATTCCGGTGAAGCGACAGCGAAGAGATTTTCCTGTTCGTATATAATGTATGTGTCTGATCCTACCCGTCCTCGTACAAAATTAAACGACCTTACACTTCCCCACTAGGAATGAATCCTTATTCCTCAATTATAAACCTAATCTCTTTTGTAAGCTCGAGAAATTAATAATATATAATTAAAGACTGATACTAATTATACAAGGTGTCCATAAATATATTTCCACAAATATTTGTATATTACTTTCACAGATGGCGCTATATATATATAAATATACTCCATACTAAATATGGAGTAGATATTTCGTTATCTAATCGAACTAAAAATTATGAACGCCCTAAACTTAAATTAGAATCAACATATTCTCACATGTTTGGCACCTATCGCGAAAATTGGATCATTTTTCAGCATAATTATCAACTTTATGACACATGGCACTGCTGGATAGGCGACAAGAAAATCCAGGTCGTCTACAAACGCAATCGAAGAGAACTTGGAGATTATCCAGTGTAATTTCGAAGACAACCTAAACGATTCTGTCTGAATGACACCTCAGGTTTTTAAGATACCTAAATCGTCTTTGTGGAGGTTCTGAAGATCATTTAGATTTAGAATTATCATCCTTAAAAAGAAAGAAAATTGAGAGCCAGGATGCAATAACACCCAAAAAATATGGTCCCTGCCTTCTGCCTTATTATTTACTATGAAGTAAAAAATACTGCAAATATGTGTCTAGACGTCAAGTTATTGTTGCATAGTAACTTTTACTGCGACACGGCGTCTTTATATAGTATTATCGCAAGTTTCACGACGCAATGTAAACTGTCGCGGTAGCAAAACAAACTCCAACTTGTCTCCCAGAGCCTACCCTACAATAACTTAGCGGGACGCTTGAAAGTCGTAACTAAACCAATTTGACAATATTCATGACTTTAGAGTTGACAAAATACGATTACCAGAGTTCGGAACATTTCTAACAGTCTAGACTTGGGATCTGTATCGATCCGATGCCTAACTCATTAATCTTTAGAAGCTAAGATCTCGATACGATAATTTTAAACCTGATTATCTTATTCCTATTAACTATACCATTGTTATTGTTAATCTTGCCTTATTATTGTTCTTATTTTGTTTTTACGATTTGGCTTCCTTGTTGGTAGCGCTCCTTTCTCTGAAATATTGTAAGCCGCTGATAGTACTGATAGTTTTTAATGATTCTTATTTTTTGTTGCTTAGATGTTCTGTTGCTTTCTTATGCTTCTGTTGTTATTGTTATTTATTGTTAGTTATTGTCACTTAGTTTGTTATTGTAAATTACTATGGATTATTCTTGTTCCAGGAGTATTTCTTTTCTTTAAGATTGCATCTGAATATTCCCCTCTTCTTCATTAAAAAAAAAGTTCCGTCTTCAAATAATGTTTATTTCTACCAAATTTGTACTCACCTCAAAAATCGTCGAAAGAGTGACTCCGCCTCGTCTGGATAGAACCCACGGTGGAACCACAATGTCGAGCGGCAGATAAGGGAGTGTCATCATGATTCCTAACGCGAGACTTCCTGTAAAAGTAAAACAAATTATAATGTAGATAGCTTTACATAATGCGACCTTGAAATGTGTTAAATACATTAAAAGAAAGTGTGAGAAACCACGCGCTTTTCCGAGGTTAATGAAATTTTTTAGAAATTACTTGTCTAATTGCATTAACCCATTTGCTGTAAAATATGTCTCGTGTTTTAATTTAATGCCCCGGGAGAAATCAGCAAAGCGCAACCGTTAGTTTCCGGATTAAATAAATGAAATGTCAGATATAAAACAAAATAGAAAAGCAAATATGATACTAAAAGTTGACAATTTAGTTCTTGTTCGTGTTTTCGTAGGACAACTATAATAAATAAAATAAACGAAAAGAAATAAATTTGCAATTTTAATATATTTCAATTACGGAATGTTTGCAAACGCTTTTGCTTTAATGAAGCAAAAGCGTTGTAGAGAAAATGTAGTATGGGCGAATGTGGAAAGGGTTCGAAATTTAGATTTTAATTTCGATCGCAATCTTCGAGTCCCGTGAGAAATCAGGAGAATGTTCATTTTACTTTATCTTATATGAACTTAGCTTGGCAATAATTTTAATTTGATAAAAAAAACCACCAGAGGAAGTGAGTTTAATTAATTGTTCTATCAATATTATTATTTTTGAGATTTGAGATTTTTATGTATTTTTAAAGAACAATTTGAAAGTATTAATAACCAGTGTATTTTTTACTAACAAAAGAAAATAATTTCTGCAAATTTCCATGCAACAGACGATGTGCTAATCTCCAAATCCGTTTTGCCTTAACTTAAAGTGTTCCCGCAATGCAAGCGAAATAGTTCCACGAAATAACTCCTTCAGCAAATGTTTCAAATTTTAAATCCTCATCTGAAAAAATCTTCAATTGTTGATTTAAATTTTAAAATCCTCGACTGTAAATTGTCCAATTACTTCTCCTAATTTGTGTCGTGTCAAGAGTTACAGTTTCCAATTACGTTTTCTTCATAAAAGTCATTATTGCCGTCTCATTTATATTTCCAGTGCTTCTTCTGTTTTGATTCTAAAATAAGGTCGTGAATTATAAACGGAAAGTTACAATAACGGAAGTAATTTCTGGAACTATTTCAACCGTGCGACAGGGTTGTATTAATGCAAAGGGGATTTTGGGATTAGCGCATCATTAACTGTTGCACAGAGATTTACAACACAGTGCGAATATATGTAATTTTATCACCCTCTGCTGATTCATACATGAAATTTGCAATTTTAATATATTTCAATTACAGAATGTTTGCAAAGTTGACAAATCACTGAAATAAGTTTTTATGGCCCCACAAAAAACTTTATGTAGGTTTAAATAAAATAATTGAACTTAAGTTGATCGTTGTTTTTTTAGGAATTCACCAAAATTGAGTTTTATTTATTTTTCTCGTTTTATCGAACATTTAGAAAAACTCATTCCCCAGAGAAATACAGTCGGAGATTTTACGAATTATTTCTAATGTGAAAGGTTTATTACTTTTTTGAATGTACACCAAACTTGAAAGATTATTATTATTATTATTATTATTATTATTAATATTATTGTAAATATTTCTATAATGATTTTACTATAAAATATATTTCTAAACGAATATTTAGAAACGGAATTCGGTCCGTGTGTTAAACCGAAGCTGGAATCGGTCAATAATTTCAAGTGATAAGAGATATCTAATCCCATAGAACCTACTCATCCCTATCTTCCATTTACCCTCCAACAATCGTTTCAATATTTCATATTTATCACCCGAGCCTTCAATTTAACTTCACCTACGCAATTTTCGAAATGCCAACAAAACTGAACCACGTACAATGTGGGCAGAAAATTAAAAGGGCGTAATTAAGGCGTAATTAAGGCATAATTAAAATAACGTTATAAAAACATTCAATCTCTCAAGCGCATTTTCTAAAAGTTCCACAGTCATCTATTGTCATTAAAAAGGATGAAAAGATGATTTTTTTTGATAAAACTAAGTGAGAGATAAGTGACAAAAGTTGAAACGAACTTAAAGTTTAAACTAATAGAACGAAGTTACTAAAAAATTTTATTAAAAGATTAAAAAAAAATTGACCTCCAATCAGGAGGAAATTAATGAATTCAAAAGAATTTAGAAATCAAAAGATGGCCAAATAAATTTAATATTAAATATAAATTCAATTTTAACTTAAATTAAATTGAAATTTCTTTATATGCATCAAAATCTTTAAAAATATCATGAAAAAAACATCTTATATCTTTTTAAGATAATTTTCAACAACCCCCCCCCCCTAGATATTAGATAGGATTTTCTTGACACCCCCCCTCTGATTTTTGTACAAAATTTTTTTTATCACGAATAGAAAACTATTAATTTAGTTAAATGAAAATGGATATATTCTTTTTAAAATAATAATTTCATTTATATTATGTATTCTTTTATATATATAATAATCACTGTATTAATAAAAAATATGACATCGAATTTTTATCAAAACAAATAAGAATAAAAATTATTTTTTAAAGCAGTTATATTTTCAGTAAGCGACAAGATTTAAACTTTTTTTCGGGGGAAAATAAATATTACGTAAGATTAAATTGACCCCCCCCCTTCCCCATGTAAGAAACAATAAGAAATTTCATAGACCCCCCCCTCCCCCCAAAATGCTTACGTAATACTTGAAGAGCCCCTGAGGAACATTAAAATCCCTTAAAATCATTTTAAAAATGTTATTAAAATTCTTACAAGCTTCTTAAAATCCTTTACAATTTCACAAAGAATGCAGGTAATTTTAGTGTTGGGAATTTTAATTTTTGTGTCATCCCGACAAAATTGAGGGATGAGGCCATGAAAAATCCAAAAAACAAAAATAATCCAGAAATTAAAAATCCAGAAATAAAAAATCCATAAATAACGATCACCCCATAAGTAAAACAAGCGAAAAAATTCAAAATAGGTGAAAATATTTGACCGACCTGTGATTTTTGATTGAGTGGCCCTAAAACCCTTTTCAGGAAATTCTAACTACGGCCTTGACTTTCACTCACTCAGAAAACCACAGCCAATTTTATTCCAAAATGTAAATAAACACAAAGTGCACTAAATGCTCTATTATAACACAATAAAAATAATACCGTTAATTTCCCTCGTCTTTTGTTTACATCCCGACTGTAAACAACCAACCTAACCTTTGGCTTTTTGCTTGTAAACAAATCAAAACCTAACCCTCTACAAGATTTATTTATTTTTTTTAATTTCTTGAACGATTCACTTACGATATTATTTTCACCACTTATTTTTACCTCCTTTTGCCGAAAAATATTCTAAAATAATTTTCCTTAATATACAGTAATATAATATTTTGATTATTACTGAAAAGGACCCGAAAATAATAAAATAACCGGCGAATTATTCGGGAAAGTGCAGAAGACAAACAAAGATGTCCGCCTCACTCTTTTTTTTTATGAAGGGACGAATTTCAGGTTGTTAGTTTTGTATAATAGTTAATATGTTTTGCAAAAGACTTTGATAATAAAGTTTTCTGACGACCCGATTCTTGGAGAAGA
Organism: Synergus umbraculus; assembly: GCA_900474325.1. Taxonomy (NCBI): domain Eukaryota; kingdom Metazoa; phylum Arthropoda; class Insecta; order Hymenoptera; family Cynipidae; genus Synergus; species Synergus umbraculus. Next base: position 19,883 of record UCOK01012367.1, read on the forward strand.
CTTGATTACCTTGGCCTGAATCCTCTGCTGCTGCGATCGCCAAGGCAGAAATTTCTTTTTTCCCGACTGAATGATTTTCACCCCACGCAACTCGGAACCGCACTGACACTTCACTTGTACACTTTTGGGACACTTTTCACGAATTCGGGAAATTAAGAAACTGAGAATATATTAGCTCGGTATGCGGAAGAAAGTTTCCCGCTTCACTGACTACGAAAAAAATAGCGTTCAATGACCGCACCGACGAGTTTTGACGTGCTGCGCCATCTGCCGAGGGAAAAATGAAAGTGTGTATGGAAAACTCGGTCGGTAATTTGCTGAAATGTAAAAGCAAGGGAAATTAATCAAATACCATCGCCGATAAGTAGAACTTGATTTCTTTTAATATTTTTTCTTTGATTTCTCGATTTTGTGCTTGAGAGAAATTTCTTTGAGGATAAATATATATTTCTGTATTGGAAATTTGAAAATGATTTTATTTGATTCTGAAAAATATTTTCTTCTTTATTAATTGTATTTGAGGATATTTTGGATTGAGTTCTAACTTCGAATTTAAATTCCTCGTTTTTGTAAGGTATGAGAATATTGAATTTAAAATATAATTACCATAAGAGAAAAAATTTAGTTTCTCTGACTTTGTTTTAGCAATTATAAATATTTTCTGCAAAATTATGCCATTTATATTTGATTCGTACAGAGACTGAGGTAAATTTATATTATTTTAGCAAAGAATGTTTATAACTAGGAAAAATGATAATTATTCCCTGCAATGACTTTTTAAAATTTATTGATTACTGAGCAGATTGAAAATTTATCTAAAATGAAAAAGAAATAATTATAATACAAATAGTAAATCGAAATAATTAAGTAATGAAACAATTAATTATCAGAACAATAATCTAATTTATTATCTGAATTTTTAAAGTGGAAAAATTTCTTTTAAATCTTGTCCTTCATTTTAAAATCTGACATTTAATTTTTTTCAGAAATATATATTATTATTTATTAATTAAAATAAATTTATACTTTGTAATTTATAATTTATATAATTATAATTTATAATTTATACATTATAAATTTATACTTTATTATAAATGTCATAAAATTAGTTTTTTTTTTTAATTTTGAAAAAGTTGAAAAAAATAAAATATAATGAATTAAATAATTCCTTCGAATTTATATTTTTTACGAAGCAAATTTTTGAGTTAGAAAAATGTTTTTTAAACAATTACAACTCTTAACGACTTCGAGTCTAGCCTATCAATTTTCTTTTTATTTTTTTGATAATTTCCTAATATTTCTTATGATATAACGTATTATGTGCTTTAAAATGTCTGTATCCTCTAAAATTTTGAGATTAGAAGTTGTATTGCAAAAAAAATATCATATAATGTATGACCTTCATGAAACCATTATTTGTACTATTGCTTCAGAAAAATGAGTACATATCATTAATCAGAGCAAATAAAGTCAACCTATAATAATAAGAGATCAAAAAAATCTTTAAACTAGTTTCGTACGCGGTGTATATCATTTGATCTGAAAAATTTACAAAAATGCAGGTAAAAATGCATATAAATTTGTTAATTCTCGGCGTTGTCTTATCGCAATCAATTATTGGAACCATCTCAAGCGAAAATATTAGTAAGTAAAATTATATCCTCGTTCTAAAATCGATTTTCTTTAAAAAAAGGTTTTTCGAACATTTTTATGGAGGAAATTTTTTTTAAAGAGGAATTTCAAGAAGTTTCTAGGAATTTTAAGGGAATTTGATGATTTTATAGTAATTTTTACGAAATTCAAAAAATTCTTAGGATTGTAAAAAGATTTTGTAGAGTTGTACAAGATTTTATGATATTTCGTGGAATTGTAAAGGAAAATTCATACAATTTTAAGAGATTTTTAAGAATATTGAAGTATTTTAAGGAATACTAATTTTTTTTTTAATTTTAAGGAATTTTAAAAGATTTCAGGGGCGGATTATAGTGGGGGGGGGGGCTAGCAGGGGCTATAGGCCCGGGTCCCGTAAATCTCTAATCCACTCCTGAGAGGTTTTTAACAATAATAAGAATTTAAAAAGATTTCAATGAATTTTTAACGATTTCTGTAGTTTTCGTGAAATTTTAAGGGGTTTTAAAAAATTTTTAATGTTTTTCTAGAATTTCGCGGAATTTTGAGATATTTTAAAAGATTTCTAAAAATTGCGAGGGATTTTATGAAATTTTATACGATTTCTAATAATTTTAACTGATTTTACGAGATTTTCCAGATCTTTAAAAGATTTCGTGAAATTTTAAAAGAATTCATGCAATTTTAAGAGATTTTTAAGAATATTATTATGGAAATTTAAGGGAATTCTAAATGTTTTTATTTTTTGAGAAAATTTAAGAGGTTTCAGGGGCGGATTAAGAAGGGGGCTAGCTGGGGCTACAGCCCCGGGCCCCCGGAAAATTTCTCGGAATTTTGAAATATTAAAAAATATATCTAAAAATTGCGGGTGATTTTATGAAATATTTCCAACAATAATTCACTATTAAACTGTGATTTACTGTTAAGGGGATGTGATACTTCACCATAAAGGCAAATACGTCCTAAAAACGTCTTTGGAACGTTGGACGTTTTTTGGCCTGATAAAGAACGTTTTTAGGACAATGCATTATTTACCGATTTACTACTAAAGCGCAAATAAATTTCACTTGTAGGCAAATCATCCGCTCTTCTCGTGCGCAATAAGCGTGTACTTAATTTCGAGGAAGGTGGAGACGTGCCAGTGAAGCCTGGAGATTATCCTTACGTTGTAAACATTCAACTGCACAACAAAACCCATTGCGTGGGTAGTATAATCTCGGCTCTGACTGTCCTCACTTCTTCTTACTGTGCTACTGAACATTTATCAGCGTACAAAATTATGTCTGGTTCAATATACATATTTCGTGGCGCAGCTCGCAATGTAATTCAGAAAAAGATACGCCTCGGCAATTATATCGGAGCAAGAGGTGGTGATGGTATTGCCCTATTCATTGTGGATCAGAATTTAATGACCAGACATACTTCACTCGTACTCCTTCACACGGGACCTATAATGATGGGTGTAGTGCATGGCACTATTGTTGGCTGGGGATGTAATTACATTCCAAGCGAGTAAGTTTCCAAGAATATTTCAGATCGACATACAGAACGTAATATAACATAATATAATATAATATAATATAATATAACATTAATCGAAATCTCCTTCGATTTTAGACGCGGAACGAAACATGCCAGAGTTCTGCGATCAATTACTGTGCCGACAATATCCTATCAACAATGCGTAGATGCTTATCGAGGAGTTTATGTGATTAATCATGAAGACATTTGCACTTATCATCAACACAAACACTGTGGCAATACTGATTACGGTGCTCCTTTAATCGTTGATGGTAAAATAACCGGAGTTTATCAGAGAAAAGGAATCATTCCACTACGGATGGATGCAGAGATTTTTGCAGACTTGAGGAATCCCTTCTACAGTCACTGGATCACCCAAAACATCGTTCATTAATGTTCAAAACATCCTGAACATTAGACAATTTCTTTCTTCAAATCAGGAAATAAGCAACAGAAGCAACAGTATTCCTTAGCAATTGAAAATTATCCAGACCCTTTCCTTCCCCTGAAGCTGCTTACTTTATGCTTGAATAGCTCCTGTAAATCCGCACTGAAAATAAAATACAAATTAATAAAGAATATGTAAAAAGAACATTAAAATACCAACTAAAATTATACTCAAAACTTATTTTGTTACTTTAAAAACCCCTCAAAGCACCTGAAAGATTCCTCTCTAAATAATAAAAAGCATCTTTGGCAATATTCACTTGATACCACTGCGCATGTCATGGAACTGGCATCTGATTGGCTCTATAGAAAAATGCCTCGTGTTTTTTCCTTATGCATCATATTTTTATTACCCGCTGTAAAATTGTTATCTTGGCGAAAAGTTATGACTAAAGCTCTATTCCAAATAAAATATCATAATTTCTGACCTTCGTGTGCGTTTATCGACTCTTCTAGTTGTTAAATTATTATTTGTACTACCACTGCAAATAAAGTTAAATTATAAAAGACCAACATTGCTCAAAATCTGTAATCCAGTTTTTTCCTCAGTGTATCATTTGAACTGCATAATTTACACAAAAGGAGTAAGAAATGCATATGAATCTGTTAATTATCTGCGTCGCCTTGTCCCCGGCAATTTTTGGAACCATCTCAGGAGAGAATATTAGTAAGTAGAATAAATTATATCGTCGTTCTATAATCGATTTTCTCGAAATTAGATTAATTCGGGTGTCAACTTCCAAAATCTGATCATTTTGAATTTGATTTCAAAATAGTACATTAAGTACGAGATGCACCCATTTATTTTTTATCAAGAGTGCATTGAAAAGTCGATTGTCAGGTATTTCAGCCATTTTCAGGTGTTTCAACCTCGTAATCACATGAAGAATGAATACCTATCAATTTTCCCTTAGCTTCGATAGTATTCAACACTTGATAGCAAAAAAAATGGCTGACTGTCATCAGCTGATTAACGATGCAAAAAACTTTTCACTGATAATGATAAAGCACGCATGCGGAACGACGCACATCATTTTTCACACCATTTTCATGCGTCGTTGCGTATATACTCATGGACACGATTTACTAACGCACTGAAAATAGTATATTACGTGACAAGGGGCGAAACGCGACAATTTCACCAGTGTGAAGTTAGCCGCCCGAGCGTAGCGTAATACAGGCACCGAAAATCGACTTTTCCATGCAAGTATAATAAAAAATAAATTAGAATATCACAATGCTTTCCTTAAGGTGAATCCACACGCCGACTCTAACTCTTGTTCCGCGCGTAAATTTTTTCCGTGATTGAGGCTGGCGTCTCATGATTGCGTTTTCCTTTGCGTCATAATGTGAGAAAAGAAGACAAAAGGATACTTCTGTCTCTTTCTCTCTCATTATGACGGAACGCAAAACGCAATTATGGGACACCACCCTGAAAACGCGACACGACTTGGGTAAGTTGGTGTGGACGCGACATAAATTTTACGTGCGGAACAAAACTTAGAGTCGGCGTGTGGATTCACCCTTTATCGGCTTATTTCAAAAACGCAGACTAATTTTACTTGCAGCCGAATCATCAGATCTTCTCGTGCGCAATAAGCGTGTACTTAATTATGCGGAAGGTGGAGACGTGCCAGTGAGGCCTGGAACATTTCGCTTCGTTGTAAATATTGAAAGGCGCAATAAACCCCATTGCGTGGGTAGTATAATCTCAGCTTGGACTGTCATCACAGCTGCTTCCTGTGTTTCTGAACAATTATCATTGTATAAACTTATGTTTGGTTCAATAAACCACTACGGTGGCACACCTCGCAGTATAGTCGAAAAAAAAATACGCCTCGGCAATTATGTGGGGACAAGAGCTGCTGATGGTATTGCCTTATTAAAAGTTGATTCGCCCTTTACGTCTAATAGATATTTTGAAATCATACACTTTCACAGGGGACCGATATTATCAGGTATACCTGCTACTGTTGCTGGTTGGGGATGCTTCTACTACCCAGGAGCGTAAGTTTCCCATAATACATATGTTATTAAAAGTTAAACATAAAACATAATACGCAATTAATCGAAATCTTCTTCTATTTAAGACGTGGAACGGTACATCCTAGAGCACTGCGATCAATTACTGTACCGATAATAGGCCATCGAGATTGCGTACACACCTATCGAGGAGTTTATGAGATCACTGAAGAAGATGTCTGCGTTTACGATGAACACAAACACTGTGGCAATACAGATATCGGTGCTCCTTTGATTATTGACGGTGAACTAGCTGGAGTTTATCTACGGAGAGCACCATATCCATTTCACAATGTTCCGGAAATTTTTGTTCTCTTGCAACATTTCCACTACAGTCAGTGGATCAGCGAAAACACCGTTCCTTCTCATTAAAAATTGTATTGTGAAATATATGCCATGTCGGCAGAAAACATCGGCGTAAAGCAGAAACTCATGAGAGAGAAAGAGACAAACAGATCTGCCTGTCTGTCACTCTCATGAGTTTCTGCTTTACGCCGACGTTTTCTGCCGACATGGGGATGCACCTTTATTGGAAGTTTGAAATTGCATTGCGCTACTGGTGGTCGCTGCATGAACTAAAAAACATGGTCGCGACGTCTTTACGCATTAATTCATTCATAGCGTTTTGTCGTTTCTGTGCCGTTGTCAAATAAAGTGCCGAAAATTAATCATTTGTGTGTTACTTACACTTATCATCTAAATTTTCAACTCCTCATCATTCCACTTCTATATTTGGGAGCGAAACCAACTTTTAAAGCCAAGACAGAAATCAGGCGGACCAAAATCGCGATTCCAGTACAGTTTCACTTTCATTCCTTGCTTTAGAATTGGCATGCGACACTAGCGGTCGTTTCACGAACTATTTAACATGACCGCTACTGCGGATGAACGTCAATATTGACAATATATTGGCGTATTGTAAAAATCATTATTTAAATTAGCATAAAGATCCCAGTGGGCAAAAAGACATTGACATCCTGAAGACGTCCTAAATACATCCTTATCTGTAAGTTTGGGAGCGAACCCAGGTTCTAGCAACTGAGGTTTCAGTGTAATTCCAATAATTTCCATAATCCATATTCCATATAATTCCTATATTCCAATAAGGAAAATAAATGATATCTTCGTTCTATAATCGTATGCATCTTTTACAACCAGCTTTAAAATTCTTATCGTGGAAAATTTCGTGAATAGAATTTATATTGTTAAACAAATATTATATAGCTTCCGACATGACCTTCATGAATTCGTTACTTCTTTTTATAATTATCATACTATTATCTGCATTATTGCTTCACAAACGTGGAAATATAAGGCCAACATTGCTTAAAAACTTTAATCTGGTTCCGTCCTCGGTGTATCACTTGAACTGCATAATTTACAAAAAACCAGGCCAAAATGCATCTGAATCTGTTAATTATCTGCGTCGTCTTGTCCCAAGCAATTATTGGAACCATCTCAACCGAGAATATTAGTAAGTAAAATTATATCCTCTTTCTATAATCGATTTTCTAATATAATTCTACTTCCAGACGAATCAACGGATCTTCTCATGCGCAAAAAGCGTGTAATTAGTCAGGCGGAAGGTGAAGACATGCCAGTGCAGGTTGGAATGTTTCCCTACGTTGTAAATATTGAACTGTACAATAAAATCCATTGTGTGGGTAGTATAATCTCATCGTTGACTGTCATCACATCAGCTTTCTGTGCAAGTGAAGAAACATCAGCGTATACAATTTTGTCTGGTTCAATATACAACTATCGTGGCACACCTCGTCACGTAGTCAGCAAAAAAATACGCCTCGGCAATCTTCATGAGGGTCCAAGAGCTATTGATGGTATTGCCCTATTCATAGTTAATGAGACATTTACGTCCAAACATACTTCTGTCATAAACCTTCACACCGGACCTGTAGTGTCAGGTGCACCTGCTACTGTTGCTGGTTGGGGTTGCTACTACGTCCCAGCACAGTAAGTTATTATTTCTAATAATATATGTTAAACATAAAGCATAATGTCCATAATGAGCCACTAATCAAAATCTTCTTCGATTTCAGGCGTGGAACAACTTATCCTAGAAGACTGCGATCAATTACTGCGCCGATAATTCCCAATGAAGAATGCGTCAGCACCTACCGATCAGTTTTACCCGTTACTGAGGAAGATATTTGCATTTGGGATGAACACAGACACTGTGGCAATACTGATTCCGGTGCTCCTTTAATTATTAACTATCAACTGGCTGGAATTTACCTGCGGAGAGGACCATTCCCTCTTCGGAAGGTTCCTGAAATTTTTGTTCGTTTGCAACATGCCCACTACAGTCAGTGGATCAGGAACAACATCGTTTACTGGAACTAGTTAAAAATGTTCTTTCTTCAAATAATTCGCTGTGAAATGCAAATACATAAATACTGATTAATAATAAATACTACTGTTATAAATCAGCATTAATTGTTTTTATTATATAAACGGGGCTCAGAGCCGGTTTAAGAAAACTTGGCGCCCTAGGCGAAATAAATATTTGCCCCAATGATCTGATTGGTTGCTATTAGCGCGCAATTTAAAATGCTAAAAAATACTATATTATACGCAATACGCATGCGCAATTGATGTGACTTGCGAAGGAGGAAATCCCCGAATTGTGTGATGACATCACGAACCTACTTTCGCAACTTGTCAAACACATTGCTATTCCGTTTATTATTAATTATTATTATTATTTCCTTATGTTTCTTATACGTCACATTTTTATTTCATTAAATTGTAAAATCTATATTGTAATATTTATAAAGTAATATAATATAAAATGATATTCAGGTAAAAATGCATCTGAATCTGTTAATTATCTGCGTCGCCTTGTCCCCATCAATTATTGGAACCATCTCAAGCCATCATTTATTAGTAAATAAAATAAATGATATCTTCGTTCTATAATCGTATGCATTTTTTACAACCTGCATTAAAATTTTAATCGTGGACAATGACGTCAGTAGAAGTTATATTGTTAATAAAATATGAAAAATATCATATAGCTTCTGACATCACCTTCATGTTTTCGTTGCTTCTTTTAGTTATCAAACTATTATTTGCATTATTGCTTCACAAACGTGAAAATATAAGGCCAACATTGCTCAAAATCTTTAAACTGTTCTTGGCCTCCGTGTAACATTTCAACTGCACAATTTGCGAAAAAAAACAGGCAAAAATGCATTTGAATCTGTTAATTCTCTTCGCCATTTTGTCTCCAGCAATTATTGGAACCATCTCAACCGAAAATATTAGTAAGTAAAATTATATCCTCTTATTATCAATTATATCCTCTTATAATCGATTATATCCTCTTATAATCCTCTATAATCAATTTTCTCGAAATAACTTTTTCCGATAATATATAATATTATAATATATAATATATATATTATATTTTTTCTTAAATTTCCAAGTTTTGTGACATCTAAACCCAGAAAACATGTTTTTACGAATATGTATCTATAGAACCTTAAGTAAATTAGTTCCCTTCTTCATTTAAAATTAAAATAATTACACTCGAATCTCCCAATAACGACCGGCATGGACCTAAAATCTCACTTGATACCACTTCGCATGCGTTACGCTCCGGGATCTGATTGGTTTCTATTAGCGCGCAATTTGAAATGCTAAAAAATATTATATATACGCAATACGCATGCGCAATTGGTGTGCCATTTGAGAAAAGGAATTTCGTCGTTATTGGGAGATTCGAGTGTAATAAAAAAATGATTTTATTCTATGCAAAGTAATTTTACTTACAGACGAATCAACGGGTCTTGTTCGCAAAAAACGTGTAATTAATACGGCGCCTGGTGAAGACGTGCCAGTGAATGTTGGCGAATATACCTACATTGTAAAAATTATGCTGCACAACAAACTCCATTGTGTGGGTAGTATACTCTCGTCTTACACTGTCATCACATCAGCTTCATGTGCTTCTCAACCCACACACATATCAGGATATAAAATTCTGACTGGTTCCATATACAACAATGGCGGCATGTCTCGCAATGTAATTGACAAAAAAATTCGCTTCGGCAATTATGGCGGGACAAGAAATTTGGATGGTATTGCCTTATTCATAGTAAATGCGAACTTATTAGGTTTCAGATTTACTAGTTCGATAAGACTTCACTCGGAACCGATAATGCCAAATGTAATGTCAGGTAGACTTGCTACTGTTGTTGGTTGGGGTTGCTACTACGTCCCCGGGTTGTAAGTTTCCAATAATCTGTTAAACACAATAACATAAAACATAATAACATAAAACATAATGCGCCACTAATCAAAATCTTCTTCGATTTCAGTCGTGGAACAGTACATCCTAAATTAATGCGAGCAATTACTGTACCCATAATACCCCATCGAGATTGCGTAAACATCCTCCGAAGACATATTAACATTACTGATGAAGATATTTGTGTTTGGGATGAACACAGACACTGTGGCAATACTGATGGCGGTGCTCCTTTAATTATAGAAGGTCGACTGGCTGGAATTTATCTTCGGAGAGGACCATTCACACTTCCCGCTGAGGTTCCTGAAATTTTTTCTCTCTTGCAACATGATCACTACAATCAGTGGATCGCGAATAACATCGAACATCCGCATAACTAAAAATTTTTCTTTTGTTAAATACACTGCTCTCCCGTGATAAGTCCTACCGTGTTAAGTCTTTTCTAGAATTGGCGCCACTAGATATGGTGATAAACTCAATTTTCAACATAAATTTTTATCGTGCAAATTTGTATGATTATATGTGAATGGAACATAAAGATTAATAAATACTAATATGATGCAAACATTAAAACAATACAAAACGTGTACATTATGTTGTGTAAAATATTTTGGGTGGTGAAAGTCTGAACTAAAAATGATGACGGAGGTAATCTCCTGAGAGTTTCTTAATAATTGTTACATAAATTAGTAAGATTTCTATCCATGATGAATTGCCTAAGAATTCAAATTTACTTGGTTCATGTTGTTTCCTTATATTTCTCATGCATCATATTTATTTCATCACATTTTTATTGCGTAAAATTCTCTACAAAGTTTTCATAGCGGAGAATTTTATGACTAAAGTTATATTGCTACTCAATTATCATGTAATGTTTTACGTTCTTGTATTTGTCGACTCTTTTAGTCATGAAATCATTATCTACTGTGCTATTGCTTCCGTAAAATGAATACATATTATTAACCATGTACAGCAATTAAAGTTAAATTCTTAAAGGCCAAAATAATCTTTAAACTAGTCCCGTTTCGGCGTATCATTTGATCTGCGTAATTTGCAATAAACAACAGGCAAAAATGGATTTAAATCTGTTAATTCTCTTCGCCGTCTTGTCTCCATCAATTATTGGAACCATCTCAAGCGAGAATATTAGTAAGTAAATTTATATCCTCTGATATACTGTTAAAGGATTTTATCTTTCATTTAAAAAAAAAAACAGAAGTTACAAAATGTAACAATGCTTTCCTGATTTGATTATTACCAAAATGCAAAATAATTTTACTTGCAGACGAATCAACGGATCTTCTTGTACGCAAAAAGCGTGTAATTAATACGGAGCCTGGTGGAGACGTGCCAGCGAAGGTTGGAGATTTTCCCTACGTTGTAAAAATTCTACTGCACAACAAACTCTATTGCGTGGGTAGTATAATCTCCGTTTATACCGTCATCACTTCTGCACAATGTGCTTCTTCTCCACTTGAACCCTTACCCGCATATAAAATTCTGTCTGGAACAATATACAACTATGGTGGCACAGCTCGCAATGTAATTGAAAGAAAACTACGCTTCGGCAATTATGACAGGGCAAGAAATTCTGATGGTATTGCCTTGTTAATAGTTGCTGAGCCTTTTACGTCCAGATATACTGGTCTCATACCACTACACTCGGAGCCTATAGTGCCAGGTGAATTTGCTACTGTTGCTGGTTGGGGCTGCTACTTCATCACGGGGATGTAAGTTTCCAATACTATGTTAAACATAAAACGTAATTCGCCACTAATCAAAATCTTCTTCGATTTCAGAACTGGAACAGAACATCCGAGATTGCTGCGATCAATTACTGTACCCATAATGCCCCATCGAAATTGCGTAAGTTACTACCGAGGAGTTTATAACATTACTGATGAAGATATTTGCATTAACGATGAATTCAAACACTGTGGCCATAATGATTTTGGTGGACCTTTAATTATTCACAACAAACTGGCTGGAGTTTATGTTGGGAAAGGACCATTAAAACATCCCAGAGATCCTGAAATTTTTGTTGAATTGCAACATGCACACTACCGTCAGTGGATCAGAAATAACACGGTTAATCCGGGTAGACATTAAAAATTGTTTTTTTTTTAAATACACTGCTCTTCCGTGATAAGTCCAACCGTGTTAAGTCTTTCGTAGAATTGACGCTATTAGATAAAGTTGATAAGACGCCAGAGCGTACCAGAGTTCGGCATCAGTAAGAAAAGCAACCAATCAGATGCAACCATTCAAAAGCAACCAATCGCGTCATGCGCGTTATATACGTTCCTAACATCTTTCCTCCCGCGATAAGTCTAAGACCAACGAAAACGGGACTTAACATGAGAGAGCAGTGTAATTGGCATTGAATGGAAAATACAAATTAATAAATACTAATCTGATACAAACAATAAAACACTAAAAAACGTGTACAATATTTTGTCGAAAACATTGTTTCCTTATATTTCTCATGCATGATATTTATTTCGTAAAATTCTCTGTAAAGTTTTCATAGCGGAGAATTTTATGACTAAAGTTATATCGCTACTAAGTTATCATGTAATGTTTTACGTTCTTGTATTTGTCGACTCTTTGGGTCATCAAACCATTATCTACTGTTCTATTGCTTCCGTAAAATGAATACATATATCATTAATCATGCACAAGTAAAAATAAATTCTAATGGTCCCGTCTTCGGTGTATCATTTAAACTGCGTAATTTGCAAAAAAAAAAAACAGACAAAAATGAATTTGAAATTGTTAATTCTCTTCGCCGTCTTCTCTCCATCAATTATTGGAACCATCTCAAGCGAGAATATTAGTAAGTAAAATTATACCCTCTGATTATATCCTCATTGGATTATTACCAAAACGCAAAATAATTTTACTTGCAGACGAATCAATGGATCTTCTTGTGCGCAAAAAGCGTGTAATTAATACGGAGCCTGGTGAAGACGTGCCAGTGAGGGCTGGAGAATTTCCCTACGTTGCAAAAATTATGCTGCGCAACAGACTTTATTGCGTGGGTAGTATAATCTCAGTTTTGACTGTCATCACAGCTGCTCAATGTGCTTCTTCTCCACTTGTACCCATATCAGAATATAAAATTCTGTCTGGTACAATATACAACTACGGTGGCACAGCTCGCAATGTAACTGCAAGAAAAATACACTTCGGAAATTATAGCGACACAAGAAGAAATTCTCATGGTATTGCCTTATTCATAGTTAATGCGCATTTTACATCCAGATATACTAGTATCATAACACTTCACACGGAACCTGTTTTGGGAGGTGTACCTGCTACTGTTGCTGGTTGGGGTTGCTACTTCATCCCGGGGGTGTAAGTTTCCAATACTATGTTAAACATAAAAACCAATGCGCCATTAATCAAAATCTTCTTCGATTTCAGACGTGGAACAGAACATCCGAGAATGCTGCGATCAATTACTGTACCCATAATGCCCCATCAAGACTGCGTACGCAGGTACCGAGGGTTTTATAACATTACTGATGAAGATATTTGCATTTACGATGAACACAGACACTGTGGCGAATCTGATTTTGGTGCTCCTTTAATTATTGAAGGTAAACTGGCTGGAGTTTATCTTGGGAAAGGACCATTAAGACTTCACAGAGATCCTGAAATTTTTGCTCTGTTGCAACATGAACACTACAATCGGTGGATCGAAGAGAACACCGTTAACAGGCTGTAGTTAAAAATTTTCTTTTTTTAAATACACTACTCTCCCGTGATAAGTCCAACCGTGTTAAGTCTTTCGTACGAAAAGCAACCAATCAGGTGCAACCATTTAAAAGTAACCCCCCCCCTGAATGGAAAATACGATTTAATAAACACTATAATGTGTTACAAACACTAAAAACCGTATACATTATTTTGTCGAAAAAGTTGTTTCCTTATATTTCTCATGCATCACATTTCTTTCATCACATTTTTATTGCATAAAATTCTCCATAAATTTTTGATAGCGGAGAAATTTATGATTAAAAAAAGAGTCGACAAATACAAGATAAAAAAATTATATGATAATTGTATAGCAATATAGTCATTAAACCATTATCTACTGTTCAATTGCTTCAGAAAAATATGAGTACGTATCATTACCCACAGCAAGTAACGTTAAATTCTAAAAGGCCAAAAAAATCTTTAAACTAATTCCGTCTTCGGTGTATCATTTGGTCTGCGAAATTTGCAAAAAAAAAACAGGCAAAAATGCATTTCTATCCGTTAATTCTCTTCGCCGTCTTGTCTCCATCAATTATTGGAACCATCTCAAGCGATAATATTAGTAAGTAAAATTATATTCTCGTTTTATAATTTTACCAACTCCAAATCTGTCCCGATCCAAAAGAATTCACTAATTTCTTACAATGCAACAATGGATCTTTTTCTTTTGGGAATTTAGACTTTAAAAATGACGAAGATCCAAAATAATTTTACTTACAGAAGAATCAACGGATCTTCTTGTGCGCAAACCACGTGTAATTAATACGGCGCCTGGTGAAGACGTGCCAGTGAGGGCTGGAGATTTTCCCTACATTGCACAAATTATGATGCAAAACAAACTCCATTGCATAGGTAGTATAATCTCCGATTTGACTGTCATCACATCTGCTTTATGTGCTTCTTCTCCTCTTGTACCCGTATCAACATTTACAATTCAGTCTGGTACAATACACAGCTCTCGTGGCACAGCTCGCAATGTAATTGAAAGAAAAATACACTTCGGAAATTATAGCGACACAAGAAGAAATTCTGATGGTATTGCCTTATTCATAGTTGATGCGCATTTTACATCCAGATATACTAGTATCATAGCACTTCACTCGGAACCTATTGTGGCAGGTGTACCTGCTACTGTTGCTGGTTGGGGTTGCTACTTCATTCCGGGGGTGTAAGTTTCCAATACTATGTTAAACATGAAACATAATGCGCCATTAATCAAAATCTTCTTCGATTTCAGACGTGGAACAGAACATCCGAGAATGCTGCGATCAATTACTGTACCCATAATGTCCCATCAAGACTGCGTACGCAGGTACCGAGGGTTTTATAACATTACTGATCAAGATGTTTGCATTTACGATGAACACAAACACTGTGGTCATACTGATGCTGGTGCTCCTTTAATTGTTGACGGTAAACTGGCTGGAGTTTATCTTGGGAAAGGACCATTAAGACTTCACAGAGATCCTGAAATTTTTGCTCTGTTGCAACATGAACACTACAATCGGTGGATCGAAGAGAACACCGTTAACAGGCTGTAGTTAAAAATTTTCTTTTTTCAAATACACTCCTCTCCCGCGATAAGTCTAGGACCAACTAAAACAGGACTTAACATAAGAGAGCAGTGTAATTGGCAGTGAATGGAAAATACAAATTAATAAATACTAATGATATACAAATATTAAAACACTACGTGGGGCCCTGCACGCTCACCAGCCCCCCATTCCAGTCCTCCTAAAGAAGGCTAGAATGTCGCTAGTCTGTAGCGCCCTGATCTCCTCTGGTTCCAGCAAAGCCGCTCCGAGGGTTTGGTGTCTGAGCCCAGCTAGTGCCGGGCATCAACCTAGGACATGAAGGGACGTTTCATCATCCCTTCCACATTTTCTGCAAACGGTGCTGCCTATCAGCCCCATCTTATATCTGTGATAATTTAAATGATTGTGCCCTGTGAGCAATTGTACCATTAGATTTATCTCCTTTCTGGTCCGGTTTAGGATATTTTGGGCCAAGTCCCTCATGCGGCATGTGCCCAGAAGGGCCTTCACCTGTGCCCAGAAATATGTACATTATTTTGTCCAAAATATTTCTGATGGTGAAGGCATCACATTTTTATTGCATAAAATACTCTAAATTTTTCATAGCGGAGAATTTTATGACTAAAGTTATATTGCTATTAAATTATCATATAATTTTTTACGTTCTTGTGTTTGTCGACTCTTTTTGTCATCAAACCACATCAAGTAAAGTTAAATTCTAACAGGCCAAAAAAATCTTTAAACTAATCCCGTCTTCGGTGTATCATTTGAACTGCGTAATTTGCAAAAAAAAAAAGGCTAAAATGCATTTGAATCTGTTAATTCTCTTCGCCGTCTTGTCTCCAGCAATTATTGGAACCATCTCAAGCGAATCAACGGATCTCCTCGTACGGAAAAAACGTGTAGTTAATATGAATCCAGGTGAAGACGTGCCAGTTAAGTCTGGAGATTTTCCCTACGTTGCAAAAATTACACTGCACAACAAACTCCATTGCATAGGTAGTATAATCTCGACATTGACTGTCATCACATCAGCTTTATGTGCTTCTGCACCAGTACCCATATCAGCATATAAAATTCTGTTTGGTACAATGTTCAACTTTGCTGGCAAAGCTCGCAATGTAATTGACATAAAAATACGCTTGGGCAATTATGAGGAGACAAGACGTGTTGATGGTATTGCCTTATTGATAGTTGATTCGCATTTTATATCCAGATACACTAGTTCCATATCACTTCACTC
Source organism: Synergus umbraculus (assembly GCA_900474325.1). Lineage (NCBI taxonomy): Eukaryota > Metazoa > Arthropoda > Insecta > Hymenoptera > Cynipidae > Synergus > Synergus umbraculus. The sequence continues at coordinate 36,312 of UCOK01012367.1, forward strand.
GGAACCTGTTGTGGCAGGTGTATCTGCTACTGTTGCTGGTTGGGGCTGCTACTACCTCCCGAGGATGTAAGTTTCCAATACTATGTTAAACATAAAACACAATGCGCCACTAATCAAAATCTTCTTCAATTTCAGGCGCGGAACAGAACATCCTAGATCATTGCGATCAATTACTGTACCCATAATACCCCATCGAGAATGCGTAGACATCTACCGACGATTTTATAACATTACTGAAGAAGATGTTTGCATTTGGGATGAACACAAACACTGTGGTCATACTGATATTGGTGCTCCTTTAATTATTAGCGGTAAACTGGCTGGAGTTCATCTTCGAAGAGGACCAATAAATCTTCCCAGAGATCCTGAAATTTTTGCTCTGTTGCAACATTCACACTACAGTCAGTGGATCGAGGATAACATCGTTCCCAGGCTGTAGTTAGAAATTGTCTTTTGTCAAATACACTTCTCTCCCATGATAAGTCCAACCGTTTTAAGTCTTTCGTAAAATTGGTGCTACTAGATATGGTAAAGTTGATAATGGGTTCCGTGGACAGAGAGAGATTTGTGTTGAACTCAATTTTCAAGATAAATTTTTATCGTGATTTATATGGCTATAAATCTGATCTTCATGACTTTGTCGTCTATTTTTGTTGTAAAACCAATATGTACACGAGTGGTATATATTTTGCAACTGGAAGTTATATTGGTAATAAAATATAATTAAACTTCTGAACTTGCGATAACGTTATTTGTACTATTGCTTTCGAAAAATGAGAATTATTATCACCTGCAAATAATCTAAATTATAAAAAGCCAACATTGCTCAAAATCCTTAAACTGGTGTCGTTTTCTCATTAGTGTAACATTTTATCTGCGTAATTTACAAGAAAATCAGAGAAAAATGCATTTCAATTTGATAATACTCTGCGTTGTCTTGTCTCAAGCAATTATTGGAACCATCTCTAGCCAGAATAATAGTAAGTAAAACAAATATCCTCGTTTTTTAATCGGTTTTCTCGACTAGCAACTTCAAAAGTTTAAAAACTGTCTCGATCCACAAGAATTCAATAATATCTTACATGCAACAGTAAAGACGTCGCTAAATTTCGTGCTCACTGGGTATGCATTTTATTTTACAACCTTCTTTAAAATTTTTATCGTGTAATATTTTGTGAGTAGAAGTTATATTGTTCAAAACGCGAAAGTATACGGCCAAAATTGCTCAAAATCTTCCAACTCTTCGTGGCCTCCGTGTATCATTTTAACTGCGTACTTAGCCAAAAAAATGGCAAAAATGTATTTGAATCCATTAATTCTCTTCGTTGTCTTGTCTCAAGCAATTATTGGAACCATCTCAACTGAGAATATTAGTAAGTAAAATTATATCCTCTTTCTATAATCGATTTTCTCGAAATAAGGTTTTTTCTCCAAATCTGTCTCGATCTAAAAGAATTCAGTAATTTTTTACAATAATGGATCTTTTGTATCACTAGTGGGACTTCTGTGCAATTTTATATTAAAAACTTAGGAATTATCCAATTCCGAGATCAAATTACACTCGACTCTCGCAATATTAACGAAATCCAGAACAGAGACCCCGCAATACCAACGAAATTCCTTCTCTCAATTGTCACATCAATTGCGCATGCGTCACATCAATTTGGCGCGAATAGCGACCAATCAGATGCCGAGCGCAATTCATACGCAGTTTGTTTTCGTTATTAAAATTTATCAGTTTGCAGTATTTACTTCTGTTTACAATTAGTTTCTCATCTCAACTCTGAGTTATTATTTTAATCCCGTTCAGTTCTGTTTTGACTCTCGGGCAGAAGAGACGAGTCAGATAACATATACCTCCAGTTGAGTCGGAATCAATTGCTGTTTGAAAGCGATCATAGTCGTAGCTTCCGGAGCCTACATCTGTTCATGCTAGATCTTCATTATATATTTTTTTTTATTATTTATGCACTATTCCTAAACATAAATCATTTTACTTGCAGACGAATCAAGGGATCTTCTCCTGCGCAAAAAGCGTGTGATTAATACGGAACCAGGTGGAGACGTGACAGAGAGGTCTGGATTATTTCCCTTTGTGGTATCCATTAAACTGTACCAGTCAATACATTGCGTGGGTAGTATAATCTCGTCTTTGACTGTCATCACATCTGCTCAATGCGCTATGGCAGAAATATCAGCGTATAGAATTGTCTCTGGTTCAATATACACCTATGGTGGCACATCTCGCCTTGTACTCGAGAAAAAAATACGCCTCGGCAATTATAGAGCGTCAAGAGCTGATGATGGTATTGCCTTATTGATAGTTGATTCGCATTTTAGATCTGCAAATACTGGAATTATAAGCCTTTACGGGGAACCTGTACTGACAGGTGTACCTGCTACTGTTGCTGGCTGGGGATGCTACTATATGAATAGAGAGTAAGTTTCCACAAATATGTCAAACATAAAACATAAGGCGCCACTAATCAAAATCTTCTTCAATTTCAGACGTGGAACAGAATATCCTAGAGTACTGCGAACAATTACTGTGCCGATAATGGGCCATCGAGAATGCGTAAATGCCTACCGAGGATTTTTTGACATTACTGAAGAAGATGTTTGCATTTACGATAGAAACAAACACTGTGGTCATACTGATGGCGGTGCTCCTTTAATTATTGGCGGTCGACTGGCTGGAGTTTATCTTCGGAGAGGACCAATAAATCTTCCCAGAGATCCTGAAGTTTTTGCTCTGTTGGGTAATATCCACTACAGTAGGTGGATTATGGAGAACATCATTCACAATCTTACCCAAATAAACACGCGTGACTTATTACATGGAAGACCTACTGTACTGTAAGAAATAGACATTTATATGAAGACTAATGTAGTAAAAGGAAAACATTAACATTCTAAAAAATGTGTACCTTATTTTGTCCAAAATTTTCTGGATGGTAAGTTCTGAATTAAAAGTGATGATAGAGATTCAGTTCTTGTAAAAGATCAGGATAGTTGATAGTTGGAAAAGAATCTGAAGGCAGTTCCACAATAGATTGGATCAGGTCCGTACCCAGGATTTTTTTTCGGGGGGGGGGGGGCGCAGATTCAAAAGTAATATCATCGAATATCGATAATTGTTTATACATATAGCACATAACATAACTTTCTGAAATTTCGGGAGGGGGGCAGGGCCCCTCGTGCACCCCCCCCGGGTACGTGCCTGGATTGGATGTAATCTCCTGAGAGTCAAGGGTTTTAAGTAGAATCTGATTATCGAAGCAATTGTAGATGTGCCGGCCGGCTTTGTATACTTGTAAGCAAATCTCTTCGAGGTAGGTTTTAATACCCACCACCTTAGTTTGAAATACAATAGAAAATCTGCCAAGTGTTATTGAAGTTTCAGTTCTTGGCGAATAGATTCCTCCCAATGTGATCTCCAATTCAACATTTCTTATGGTTTTCGCTGTTTTCACGTAACTCGTTATGTCTTTAGCCTTGAAGATTTTTGTTTTATATTTTACCTTTTACCTTTGGTTTTATATATATATGTATGTATTATCGTTTATTAATTTTTTATGTTTACAAGATATAACTCGAAAACTTCAGCATGTGTCAACATTTATCTGCGTTAAATCTTTATACTTTTATTATGCGTAAAATTTTTATAACATGCTATAAAACTTTCATCGTGAAGAATTTTAAGATTAAAGTTATATTGCTAATAAAATATCATATAATTTTTGACCTTCATGTATTAATGACTCTCTTGACTGCAAAAACATTATCTACACTATTGCTTCATATAAATATGAGAATCATTAACCACTGCAAATACAGTTAAATTATAAAGGACCAACATTGCCTCCAGGTATCACTTGAATTGCGTAATCTACAAGAAAAGCAGACAAAAATGCATTTGAATCTGTTACTTCTCTGCGTCATCTTGTCTCAATCAATTATTGGAACCATCTCAAGCAAGAATATTAGTGAGTAAAATTATATCGTTCTATAATCGATTTTCTCGAAATAACAACTTCAAAACTGTCTCGATCCAAACGAATGACTTCAAAAGCGAAACCAGAATGTACCAGTGCTCACCTTATCGGGTTATTACCTAAAGCCAATATAATAACTCAATAATACTTTCAGCCGAACCATCGGATCTTCTCGTCCGCAAAAAGCGAGTACTCCATCTTGAGGATGGTAACGCAGGGCTGGTGGGGGCTCGACTGTATCGCTTCGTTGTAAATATACTACTGCGAGAAACACCCCATTGCGTCGGTAGTATAATCGCGCACCACACTGTCATTACATCCAGTCTATGTGCTACTGACTCCATATCATCGTACAAAATTGTCTCTGGTTCAGTAGATATATACCGTGGATCACCTCGCAATGTAATTGAAAAAAAAATACGCATTGGCACTCATACGCGGGCAAGAGCTGGTGATGGTATTGCCTTGTTCTTTGTTGAAGTAGGATATACAACAAGACGTACTGATATTGTCCCCCTTCACACAGAACCTGTAGTGGCAGGGGAAAATGCTACTGCCATAGGTTGGGGATGCTACTTCTATATGGGCGTGTAAGTTTCCACTAAAATTTGCTAAAAATAAGTCATTATGAAACATAATCGAAAACTTCTCTGATTTCAGACGTGGAACGACATATCCTAATAAACTGAGGTCAATCACTGTTCCGATAATGCAACATCGAGCATGTGTAGAAACCTACCAAGGTTTTTATGACATTATTGATGAAGATGTTTGTATTTACGATGAACATAAACGCTGTGGCCATACTGATTCCGGAGCTCCTTTAGTTATTAATGGTGAACTCGCTGGAGTTTACCTGAAGAGACCAGAAAATCACAGAAACCGTCCAGCACCTGAAGTATTTGTACTCTTGCAACACGAGCGGTACAGGGGATGGATCCACGAGAACATAGTTAACTGAAAATAAATATTAAAAGTCAATTCTTTCACTTAACTTGCACGGAAGAAAAAATAGACATTAATAAGGACTATCGTCAAACAACATTAAAATTCTACTAAAATACCGTGCTGTTATTATTATTAAATTATTGAAGTTTCTATATTCCTAGCGTACACTCGACTCCCGCAATAGTAAAGACATCCAGAACAAGAGACCCTCTTAATAGTAAACGTATTCCCTCTCAAATGTCACACAACGCATGCGCAGTGATTATCATAATTTACTATTTAGAGATGCTGTTTACTTTATTGGGGAGTTTACTATTGAGGGAGTCGAGTGTATCACAATTTCATAATCTGCGTTAGAATTTTTATGGTGGAGAATTTAAAGAATAAGTTAGATATGATAAGAAACGATTTTCATGTCTTTAGTCGTAAAACCACTATTTGTACTATCACAAAACTGACTGCAAATAAACTATATTATAAAAAACCAACATTGCTAGTATAATCCGATTTTGCCTTCAGTGTAACATTCAAACTGCGCAACTTCTCTGCGTCGTCTTGTCTCAAGCAATTATTGGAACCATTTCAACTGACAATATTAGTAAGCAAAAAATTGTTATAATTACATCTTCGTTCTGTAATCTCAAGAATATGAACATCCAAGTAAAATAATAATGCTTATCTAACGTATAGCTAGCAGTTGTATCTGGTTGTATCTACAAGGGCAGTAACTGTACCAAATTTTTTTCCGTGCAATAATAATTTTTCTTGCAGACGACTCATCAGATCATCGTTTCACATAAACAGTGCTGAAGAAACATTAATAAGGGCCAATCTGAAATAAATAAATAAATAAATAAATAAATAAATTATACAAAAATTATATCTTATTTTGTATTATTTAATGTTTTCCGCAACCTTTTCCTGTTTTTTTCCTTAGTCAACAGACGCTTTGATCTCTCTGATTGAGACATATCACTGCAGACTTGTACGATTTTATTTTTTGGGGCGGGGGGCGTACATCTCTAATCCGCCCCTGTCCATTGGCATTAGTTAAGAAAATTTTTATGAATTGTTATTTTCCTTTTATTTTACAATTATAAAAGAAAATTTCCATCACTGCTGAGTTGATAAATTCGTAATTACTTGTGAGCATGTAACATAAATTTCGAGTCTCTCTAGAAATTATACTGCAAATAAAATATATCTTATAACTTCCGTCATTAACGTGTTCATTGCTTAGTTTAATTATCAAACCATTATTTGCACTGTTACTACAGATTAGTAAGACTCATTAACCATGGCAAATAAAATAAATTATAAAAAGCCAACAATGCTCAAAATCTTCACCATAAACTGGTCTCGGCCTGGGAGTTACATTTGAACAGCGTAATTGACAAAACAGACAAAAATGCATTTGAATCTGTTAATTCTCTGCGTCGTCTTGTCTCCATCAATTATTGGAACCATCTCAAGCCAGAATATTAGTAAGTAAAATTATATTCTCCTTTTATAATTAATTTTCTTCAAATCAGGTTTTCCGAACTGCCAACTTCAAATTTGTCTTGATTCCAAAAAATTCATTCTCACAATGCTTTCCTTAATTTTCCTTTCAGGCGACTCATCAGATCTCCTCCAGCGCAAAAAGCGTGTAATTCATCTGGATCATAGTGAAGATTTGCCAGTGAAGGCTAGATCATTTCCCTACGTAGTAAACATTGAACTGCACAAAACAACCTTTTGCGTGGGCAGTATACTCTCGCCTTTGACTGTCATCACATCTGCTTTCTGTGCTAGTGAAGAAATATCAGCGTACACAATTCTAGCTGGTTCAATATACAACTATCGTGGCACACCTCATCACGTAGTTGAGAAAAAAATTCGCCTCGGCAATCATGTGGGTCCAAGAGCTGTTGACGGTATTGCCCTCTTCATAGTTAGTGAGAAATTTTCACCCAAATATACTGCTGTCATAAACCTCCACACCGGACATATCCTGTCAGGTGTACCTGCTACTGTTGCTGGCTGGGGTTGCTACTACGTCCCAGGACAGTAAGTAATTTCTAATAACATGTTCAACATAAAACATAATTTGAGTCACTAATCAAAATCTTCTTCGATTCCAGACGTGGAACAGATTATCCTAGAAGACTGCGATCAATGACTGTGCCGATAATGGCCCAACAAGATTGCCAGGACGCCCATCGAGGGATTTACAACATTACTGATGAAGATGTCTGCGTTTATGATGTACAACACCACTGTGGCAATACTGATAACGGTGCTCCATTGGTTATTTACGGTGAACTGGCTGGAATCTTTGTTCGGAGAATACCAGGAGATCCGAGAGTTGTAGGTCACAAGAATCCGGAAATATTTGTTGTCTTGCAACATCCCCACTACAATCAGTGGATCAGGCAGAACATCGCTCACTTGCCTAATCATTAAAAATTGTGAGTGACTGGAAGTTGTTCTGCTGTGACGTCATGCCACCGAATGTCATAAATTAATAATCAACAAAATTATTTGACATTAGCACACTCTCTAAGTCCAAGTCTCTGCGAACTCTTCCGGAAACCACCGCCAAGACCAGTTTGGATTTATAGACTCCGGACATACGTCCTTATCCAGTAGGCCCGTCAATCTTTCCGAAATGTCAGTTATATTTCCGACTCCTTGCCGTGCCGTTAGCCTCTGCTAGTTCGAACAATTTCCACTCCATAGTGAACCAGTCTGGTAGAGTTGTAATATCGAGAAATAAAGTTATCCTAATCCCTGCTGTAGATTTATGATACTTTACTTATATTTTCCTTGTTCAAATCGGATCATAAACGAGGAACGATAAATAAGTACGGCATGTGCGTCTCTTTTATCACTAAACGTCACACTGCAAATAAAACATCATAGTTTCCGGCTTTCACGTATTTGTATCATTTAGTTGTGACATTATTTGTACTGTTGCTTTGTATTGTGAGATTAGAAGTTATATTGTTCGAAACCTCTTTTCCTGATTTCGTTCTCGGTGTATCATTTGAACTGCATAATTTACAAAAAAGCAAGCAAAAATGCATCTGAATCTGTTAATCCTCTGCGTCGTCTTATCCCAAGTAATTATTGGAACCATCTCAAGCGAATCAACGGATCTCCTCGTACGGAAAAAACGTGTAGTTAATATGAATCCAGGTGAAGACATGCCAGTTAAGTCTGGAGATTTTCCCTACGTTGCAAAAATTACACTGTACAACAAACTCAATTTTACTTTCAGGCGACTCATCGGATCTTCTCATGCGCAAAAAGCGTGTAATTAATCTGGAGCCTGGTGGAGACGTGCCAGTAAAAGCTGGAACATATCCCTTCGTTGTAAATATTGAACTGCACAATAAAACCCATTGCGTGGGTAGTATACTCTCATCTTTGACTGTCATCACATCTGTTTCCTGTGCTTGTGAAGAGGTATCAGCGTATAAAATTCTCTCTGGTTCAATATTCACATATGGTGGAACACCTCGGTATGTAATTGATAAAAAATTGCGCATCGGCAATTATGTGGGGCCAAGAGCTGCTGACGGTATTGCCCTCTTCATTGTTGATCAGAAATTTACGTCCAGAAATATTGGTGTCATAAACCTTCACGTGGAACCTATACTGCCAGGTTTATCTGCTACTGTTCTTGGCTGGGGAACCTACTTCCTCCCAAGAGAGTAAGTTTCCAATAATACCATATGTTAAACATAAAATATAATCCGCCATTAATCGAAATCTTCTTCAATTGTAGACGTGGAACACAACATCCTAGAACTCTGCGATCAATTACTGTGAGAATAATGAGCCATCAAGATTGCGTAACAGCCTACCGAGGTTTTTACAATATTACAGATGAAGATGTTTGCATTAATGATCCACAAAAACACACTGGCAATACAGACTCCGGTGCTCCTTTCATTATTAACGGGAAACTGGCTGGAGTTTATCTTCGGAGAGGACAATTTCCACTTCGCAGAAATCCGGAAATTTTTGCAGTCTTGCAACATGCCCACTACTGTCAGTGGATCATGGAGAACATCGTTCATTAGCGTACTCAGTAAAAATTTTCTTTTTGCAAATAATCCGCACTGAAAGGAAAGTATACATTAATAAATAATAATGTGAAACGAAAATTAAAACCCTACAAAACATGTACCTTATGTTGTCCAAAAGTTTCCAGATGTCTTCTGGGGTGAAAATGGGCCCATCTCTTCATCATCTCCACTCTACCTGTTGCGGGGCCAGGCCTAGGCCTACCCATCGGCTTCAGTGGCCAAGGCCGTGCTTTTTGCTAGTCGTCTTGCCCCTATGCCGGGAGTACTCCCCAATATTTGAATATTCCAAAACACTGGGTAGGGGTAAGGTGCAGAGTCGAATTAAGATAATCGGTGGCACAAGACTGTAAAATTTGTCGAGGCCCCCACCCCTATATATTTTTAAAAATTAAAATAAACGTTAATTATTTTCGTGAAATAAAACGCCTGTTCTGATTAATTCGAAATAAACGATAGAAAAAGAAATTGCTTTGAATTTGGAGGCCCCTTGAAAAGCGAGGCCCAGGGTAAGATTATCACATTTTAACATCTTTTTCATTATTATTTATTTCTATCCTTTTAATATTCTTAAAATTTCCTTTTTCTTCGCTATTTACAGGATTGGCGATTATGTCCAGAGAATTGCCCCAGGGACCTAGCCCTAGAAGTCCTTGCGGAACCATTTATAATTCCATATACCAGATGAGTTCTCCCGGTTTAAATATTGCTTCTCTTTTCTGTTCATCATGCCATATTTCCCTATTTGAGAAAATCCCAATAAATACCTCTATAGTTTCAGTGTAGCTTTTCCGACCTCAGGCTTCTTCAGGAAAATGTCCTTCTTCTCCGGCGCTAGCTTCTCCCATATCAAGCAAGTGGTTAAACTGAAAACTAAAAATAACAATGGAGGTTTAATCCTCATTGAACATCAGGAATGCATAACAATAACGTTTATTTTTTGAATAGTTGATAAAAGTTTCAGGTATAAAACTTCTCTGTACATTCATTAAATGTATATGACGGAACACAGTCAGTCTCCAAAACATGCAGCGAGCCCGAAACGTCGACAGTAATTACAACTTAACATTGCAACTTTTCGGTGAATCTCGTTCTCGAAAAAAAAGTAATCCACACTAACAGAAATCCATAAGAACTTAAGTATCGTTATCACATGGCGAGAGATTCTTATTTCTCTATTAACTACGTCGCGACTTAATGACACGATTGTTTTCTGTATTAATTACTTAACTTCTTTAGGTATTCCATCAACGCACTATCTAAAAATCTCTTGCTAGACGGTACACACTATTATTACTGAAAATATCAGATCATCTCTTTATTTGTTCTATAAACTTTGTCTTTATAATGGAATCATTTCGGTTGCTACTGGAAACTGTGGAAATCCGATCAGAATTCTGAAGCAGTTTAAACGATATTCTCTCGATTCTTTCTCGATTTCATGAAAATATAAATTTAAAAAGAGTATTTTAACTTTAAATACAAATTGAACGAGTATAACGTGAAGAAGAAAAGTTGAAGACATAATTGAAGAAATGTGCAAAAAATATTTCGAATAAACCGTCATTCGAATAAAAAGTTTTCTTGAAATGCCCAAATCTCTATCGGTTAAACTGATTTGCTTTGGAACAATCAAGGAGTTTATTTCTACCAACAAATTAAACATTAAATCTCATTTCGAAGAGTCTTTTTCTATGTACAAGGGGTGAAAAGCGATGTGTGAGATTTTTACAATGGATACTGTTTAACAGGGGCGGATCCAGAAAATATTTTTGGGAGGAGTTCGAATTTCAAAGTCAAGATAAAAGAAGTCAAATATTTTGGGGAAGGGGTTTGGACGCCCAGAACACCCCCCTGGATCCGCCACTGCTATTTAAACAATGAAACTTAGTCCTTCCTTTACAAGTCAGGAGATAAAATGCACAGCTTTTATGGCCACTTTGCGTTCGTAAATAGCACTCCTAAGGACTAGGTTTTTCTCCTAATTCCTAAAAAATACTTCGGTTGCAATTTTCTTCATCCCGGTCATAAAAACCCGAAGAATCTGGAACAGGTTGCAATTCTTATATCAGTTTCAATAATTTGCACGATTCCTACGTTTTCCTGCACGTATTTCGAAAATTATCTTAACTAAAGGAATCATCGAGGACGAGGTTTGTAGAAGAATTTTTACTATCAGGAGATCGCATCGCAAGATAACGTCTTCGTAAAATCTCTTGCAAATCGTTGCATGGACTGTTTTCTCGATGTATTTTCAAAGGCCGACCACCAGGCGATCTGAAAAATTAAAATGTGTAAACAAACATTTTTTCATGTAGTGACGAAACTTAATGACTCCTAAAAAAACAAAAGTATACCTTGCGATTGGTTTCAATTTGATTTTATCAATGTCTTTCAAAATATCCCCCATGGATTTTTGAGGGTTCAAAGGAGGCTTTTTTTTATCCTCGGTAATGTGATCCTGTAAACTCGCTCGCCTTGCAATGTGAGGCGTCGTAGGTGGCGGTAATGGTGGAGGTGGCGGTGGTGGTGGTGGTTTAAATTGAACTACGTCATTATCCTTGCCATTGATGAGAGATGGTTCTGAATTCCAAATAAGAGTGCGTCAAATTTAAATAACCATATTTAATATGCTAAAATTAATTTTACATATAATTATCTTTTTAAAAATTGTGAATTACCAGAGACAAAATTTCGAGTCGGTGCTGATTTTGAACCCTTCACTATCGTCGATATTTGTTCCCTCAACTCTTGGAGTTCCTGTTCCAGAGCGAGCAGACGAACCTCGGATCCAAAACTGATGGGTTCCAATAGATCTGGTTTGCTTGCGGATAACAGGCCACTAAAAATTGAAATTTTTAACTTTTTTTTTCCTTTTTTTCTTCTTTTTTAAAGTATTTCATTTGAATTATAGACAAACCTTCCAGGTCCAGATCCATTCGATCCGGGGAAATTGCTACTCGTTTCGTCATTGATCATTGAACTCGTCATCGAGTGAAGAGGAGTTACACTGACGTAGATTTTTGGATAAGGTTTGAGAGGAAGCAACGAGCCGATCCGCCGAACGATACTTCGTCTTCTTCCATAATATTTTGGTGCCTCGCCCATCTAAAAATATAATAATAATAATAATAAGTAAATAGAGCCAGTTTTACTTTCTTTCATTCTTTCAATTTATGAAGAATTTATATATGTACTTACTATAAAATAATGAAATTTCTCAGGGGTGTAACAAAATATTTTTATTGAGATAGAATTATTTCACCAAAAAAGTCAATCTGAATCTTGAGAATATTGGGTCATACTTTCTAACTATTTCCAATTTTAAGCATTTTATGGAATATCAAGGATAGTATTAAGTAATTTTACGAAGTTTAAAGGAATTTTACCAAATTTTGAAGGATGTTAAAGGCATTTTAAGATATTGTATGGGATATTAAGTAATTTTAAACCATTTAAAGGATTCAAGGAATTTTACGGAATTTCATGGAATTTTAAATACTTATAAGATATTTTACATTTTATGGGATATTAAATTATTTTAAGAACTTTAAAAGAGATTTAGTAAAATTTCATGGGACTTCGATTAATTTGACGGAGAATCAATTAATTTAACAAAGTTTAAAAGAATTTCACCAGATTTTAAAGGATCTCATAGAAATTCCTCAAATTAAACAAGAAATTACAAGTTTCCACATTTCAAGAATAAAAAATCCTCAACTATTTTGTCTACTATCAAGAGATGTGCCAAAAAAAAATTAATCTTGCACAGAGCACGTGGATCATAATAAAATTGCTATTTTTTAAAATTTTAAGAGATTCAATAAAATTTCATGGGACTTTGATTAATTCTAAGGAGAATCAATTGATGTTACAAAGTTTAAAAGATTTTCACCAGATTTTCAAGGATCTCATGCAAATTCCTCAAATTAGACAAAGAATTACAAGTTTCTACATTTCAAGAATAAAAAATCCTGAACTATTTTCTCTACTATCAAGAGATGTGCAAAAATTAAAAAATTAATCTTGCACAGAGCACGTGGATCATAATAAAATTGCTACAGTAAATTTTAATACAAACTCACCCTATTTAGGGAGCAAGGAGTAAAATGTAGGTTGAAATTAAACTGAAAGAACGAGCACACTCTGAAAAGCAATGGACTTTGCCAATCGTGTCAAATGTTCAAACTATTCGAACTTTAGAATGAAAATAGCTTGGCAATTTTGAACGAGAGCCAACAGCTGATGGCAGGTTGTTGCGAGTGGTAAATACAAAGCGGGAAATGAAAACAAATTAACGAAATTAACACAAATCGATGTCGAGATCTTGCGCCATGACGTCAATTACATAAACACGTCGTTTCTAATTAATCTGGATTATAACTGGGACACAAGAATAAATGAGGCCATCGACTAAATTCGGTAAAAAAGAAAATCGAAAAGACCTACCTCTTGGCTTGGCCAAGTCCAAATCCCAAAACCCAAATATAGACAAAATTCTTTTGTTGAATTGTCTTTTATTTCCTTTTCTAGACTTCAGAATAGAACTTTGGCCTTTTTAAGTCTAGACGGGCCTTTAATGCACTAAGGTTGAAATTTAATGGAATTTACCACATTATAATACACTTGGGCTTTGAACCATGCGCGATTTAGTTGAGAATCAAAAAATACGACGCGAAGCTCGACAACATGCGAGAAATTAGGTTAGAAAAGTCGTGGGACTTTTAGGGAATTCTAGGGAATTTTTGATTACGAAGTTGAGATGCGCATGTCCGAAATGAGCGTCGCTGATTGGCTGGAGTTCGCGCCTTTATTTGAAATTATGAAAGATTGGATTTTTAAATCTCTTTGTAAACAATGATGTTTTTAATGTATTTTGTACCTTTTGTTACTTTAAAATATAGAATCGACTCTACTAATATTAACCATTGCAATATTAACCATCCTGAAATTGTCAGCTTTCTGCACTTTCCGCTTTCTCAAATCGCACTTGATAAGGAAAACCATTGAGCATTTACTGCGCATGCGTAGCGTGACATTTGAGAGAGGGGAATTTAGTTAATATTGCGAGGGCCTCTGTTTGTAATTTCGTTAATATTGGGAGAGTCGAGTATTGTGAAAAGCTCTTTACTCTTTAGCATAATGTGTTTACTTTTTGGAGGATTTATGGAAGAGATTCGAGGATTTTATGTATTTTTAATTTGTAAATTTTAGTTTAGGGTAGAAATCAGAGGCGGACCCAGACAAAGACTTTGGGGAGTCATGAAATAATAATTGCATCTTCAAATACAAAAAAAGATGCAAAATTACAAAGGGATTTTTTTTTAATCTGGGAAGAAGGTAACTTTATTTAGTATTTAGGTAAGTATTTAGTTTCAGTGAACGATGTTATTCCTGATCCACTGACTGTAGTGGGCATGTTGCAAAATTACAAATATTTCAGGTGCTGGGCGATTTCTGTGATTTTCTGCTCTTTTCAGGTAAACTCCAGCCAGTTCACCCCCAACAATTAAAGGAGCACCGAAATCAGTATCACCACAGTGTTTTTGTGGATTGTAAACGCAAACGTCTTCATCATTAATGTCATAAAAACCTCGGTAAATATCTACGCATTGCCGGTGGGCGATTATTGGCACAGTTATTGATCGCAGATTTCTCGCGTGTTTCGTTCCAAGTCTAAAAATTGGAGAAGATTTTGATTAATGGCTAATTATGTTTTATTTTTATTTTTCGGATTGAAATTCATACCGAATTAATCCGAATCATTCCGGGATTTGTATCCGATCCAGAGGATTTCTTTCAGATTTAATCCGAATTTGTATCCGAACCAGAGGATTTCTTTCAGATTTAATCCGAAGGAAGTTTTCAATCGGAATTTATTCGAAATTCATTCAAAAGCAATCTGGAGATTTAATCCGAATGAAATCGACAATCTGGATTAATCAAAATTAATCTGAACTTTCATCCGATTAAATCCGGTCAATCTGAATGAATCAGGTATATCCGAATCAAATCGAATGATTCCGAAAAGTTCGGATTGACCGGATTTATTTTCGGATTGATCGTTTAGATTAATTCTGATGGATTTAAATGTACGGATTCATTCGGATTTCTGTTGGATGGGTTTCGGATTAAATCGGATAGACCGTATTAATTTGGATTCATTCGGATTGAAAGCTGGGATTTATTCAAATTGACCGGATTTATTTGGATTGAGAGTTCGGATTACTTCTGATTAATTCTAATAGGCTGATTCATTCGGATATTATTTATATTAATTCGGATTAAAGGTTCGGATTGCTTCTGAATGGGTTTCGTCGGATTAATTCAGATAGACCGTATTAATTCAGATTCACTCGGATTGAAAGTTCGGAATCATTTGGATTGACCGGCTTAATTCAGATTCATTTGGATAGATAGTTCGCAATTTATTTGAATTTATCGGATTTATGCAGATTGAAAGTTCGAATTAATTCTGATGGATACAAATAGACGGATTCATACGGATTAAAGGTTCGGACTTCTTCTGAACGGATTTTGGATTAATTCGGAGAGACCGGATTCATTCGGATTTACCGGATTTATTGTCGGATTGAACGTTCAGATTAATTCTGATTGATTTAAATAAACGGATTCATTCGGATTAAAGTTTCGGATTTCTTTTGAATGGGTTTCGGATAAATTCGGATAGACTGCATTAATTTGGATTCATTCTGATTGAAAGTTCGGAATAATTCGGATAGACCGTATTAATTTGGATTCATTCTGATTGAAAGTTCGGACTTATTCGAATTGACCGGATTTATTTGGATTATCAGTTCGGATTACTTCTGATTAATTCCAATAGGCTGATTCATTCGGATTAAAGGTTCGGATTGCTTCTGAATGGGTTTCGGATTAATTCAGATAGACCATATTAATTCAGATTCATTCGAATTTAAAGTTCGGAATCATTTGGAGTGACCGACTTAATTCGGATTGACAGTTTGGATTCATTTCAATTTACCGGATTTATTCGGACTGAAAGTTCGGATTAATTCTGATAAACAAATACACGGATTCATTCGGATTAAAGGTTCGGATTTCTTTTGAATGAGTTTTGGATGAATCCGGGGAGACTGGATTAATTCGAATTCATTCGGATTGAAAGTTCTGAATAATTCGAATAGGCGTATTCATTCAGATTAATTCGGATAGACCGGATTCATTGGGATTTATTCGGATTCAAAGTTCTGATTAATTCGAATCGGCGGATTCATTCGGATTAATTCGGATTGCTTTTGAATAGGTCTCGGATTAATTCAAATTGAAAATTTCCTTTGAATTAGATCGGAATGAAACCGTTTGATTCGAATAGAAATTCCGGAATTATTCGAATACGAATTCCGGAATGATTCGGATTGATTCTGAATGAATTTCAATCCTAGCTTTCGCTAGGGTGGAAACTTACACCCCTGGGAAGTAGTTGCGTCCCCAACCAGCAATAGTAGCATTTGTTCCCTCTAGTAACGGTTCCACGTGAAGATTTATAGTACTGGTGTGTCTTGACATAAAAGGCGGATCAACAGTCAACAAAGCAATACCATCAAAAGCTCTTGCCCGCGGATGATTGCCGAATCGTAATTTTTTCTCAATTACATTGTGAGGAGTGCCACGATGTACATATATTGAACCAGATAAAATTTGGTACTTTGATATATCTTGAGAAGCACAATAAGCTGATGTGATGACAATGGTTTTCGTGAGTACGCTACCAATGCAATGGGGTTGATCGTTCAATCTAATATTTACAATGTAAGGAAAATCTCCCATCTTCACTGGCACGTCTCCACATTCCTCCATATTAATTACACGCTTTTTGCGCATGAGAAGATCCGTTGATTCGGCTGCAAGTGAAATTAAATTTGCGCTTAGGTATTTTTAATAATATTGAAATATTATTATTAAATTTATAAGCATTGTGTTATAATTTACCGACTAATCGACTTTTTTTATGAAAAACATTAATAGACACTAAATTCTATTACTTCAAAGTTTGAAAATTACCCTGGCGAAAGGTTCGGATTGAAATTCATTTCAAACCAAATCGAAAGTTTCCGAATCATTCCGGAATTTGTATCCGAATCAAACAGTTTCATTCCGATCTAATCCGACGGAAGTTTTCAATCCGAATTAATCCGAAGCCCATTGAAAATCTATCCGAACATTTTTTCCGATTGAATCTGAATCAATCCGAACGATTCCGAACTTTCAATCCGAATAAATCAGATTTAATCCGGTCTATCCGAACCAATCCGAATGAATCGGAATCTTAATTAAGTTTTTGGATTCATTCGGATTAATTCGGATTGAAAACTCCCATCGGATTAGATTGGAATGAAACTGTTTGGTTCGGATACAAAGTTCGGAATGAATCGGATTGATTCGGAATGAATTTCTATCCGAAGCTTTCGCTAGGGTATCTCATTTCGAGGAAATCGACTAGGATACAATTTTACTTACTAATATTCTCGCTTGAGAATATCCCGATAATTGCCTGAGACAAGACAATGGAAATTATGAAAAGATTCCATTGCATCTTTATTTTTTGCCCACTTTTCGTAAATTATACAGTTAAAATGTTGGTCCGAAGACGAAACCACTTTAAAAGTATTTTGAGCAGTGTTTTGGTATTTTATGATTGAAGTTTATTTACCGAGCTATGTCATTCTTGTTTACCTTAAGCAATAGTACAAATAATAGTCGACAAAACACAATAAAGTCATAAATCAGTTGCCAGATACAGATTACACTCTGACGAGTTTTTCAAGCTTTCTATAGCATTTTTACGCACGTGTAAAAAAATCAATTTTGCTAAAATTTGCAAAGTTTATAAAACTTGTACAATTAATTTTTTGAGTAACTAAAAAATAATAATAAAAATAATAATATTAATAATTATTTTTTAATAATAATAATAATAACTATGCCTCAAGTATTATACAAATTTCAAAAATAAATAAAAAAAATAATATATTATGCGAAAATAATAGAGAATATTAAGAATCTAATATTGATGACATATGAGAGTTTTATTATAATTAGGGATTTTATTTCGACATCGATCAGATCATTGAGTTTATTTTATATAGCGTTGAAGGCCATTGTTCAAGGTACTATGTATATATTATTGATGAGAATAACAGAACGGAAGAAAAATCATGACACTTTTACATTTTCAAATCCTCAAATTTAGAAGCAAATTATTAAATTTTTTAATGAAATTTACTGTAAACCCACTAATTGAATTCAAATTAATTAAAAGTAATTATAAGTGCTTTAAATATTATAATATTTTAAGAAGTAAATAAATAAAAAATAAATAAATAAAATTTAAATAAATTTTATTTTATATTTTTATTTATAAAATTTATTTTAAATTTTATTATAAATAAAATTTAACTAATAATATATAATTATGTATAATAATTATTAAAATACTTATTATTAAAATGTTAAGGGCCGATTCCAGTGATTAAATTTTAATCCTTGATTAACTTAAGTTAATCACAGTTGGTGGAATCGGCCCTTAATAATTGATTATTAATAATTAATTATTAATTAATTATTGATTAATTATTAATTATTAATCGATACATTTAAATCCCTTTAATTTTTTTTTAATTTCTCCAACTCTTTTAAATCCTTTCCAATTGCTTCAAATTAATTTAAATTTGAATCCCTTTATATTGTTCAATCAACATACTTTGGCGGAAACTTTTCGTGGACAAAAATACGAAAAAATATGATGTATCATCCTGACTATACTAGTCAGTATTAGAGAAAAACAAACTTGGAATGAGATAACCAATAATCGAGGATGACTGTTTATTTTGAATGAGTCCTATCCATATTATCTATTTTTTCTAATACCTTTTAAATACCAATGAACAAAGTCTGACCTTAGACATATCGAGAAATAAATATTCCCTTTCTATAGAACATTCTCCCACTCTTTGTTACAACTATTCGTGAGTTTTACAATTTTCCATGGGACAGTTATATGAGAACGTTTGACAACTCCGGTTAAGTGCAAATTTAAATAATAATAACAATAATAAATTACTAATAAATTTACAAGTTCATAACGATGAGTTCAAATTTCTGAAATCAATTCAAAAGAATGAAAGTCATGTGAAAATCCTCGACTCATCGGCCATTTCATAATTATCTATGTTTGAATGCATAATCTTAAAGTAGATTAGCTACTCATATAAAAGCATTAAGCCCCTCGAGAACTAAATCAGTGTAGTATACAGATTTGTCTGTATACTCGACATAAACGCTAATTGATCTTGATTTCGATTTTTTTTTTTTAATTCGGAAAAATGAATTTGAGAGAGAAAATATTGCCAATTTTGGCAATATATTTTTTTATATTTTTTGCCACGGTTGAGTCTCAAGAATTTTCCCAAAAAGCACACGACATCTTGGAGGGTCTGGTACCAAAGAATTTGTTGACAACATTTACAAATATTGAACAGAAGCAATTGGATAAATTCTCCAATGAATCTTGTGGAAGACAAATGATGTTGTATACAAATGGCCTTAGGAAGAAAGAAATGTGGGCTCTCAAAAGTAAGAAAGTGACAAAATAAGTGTTAAATTAAATAAATTAGTGATAAATTAGGATATTTAATAAATCAATACGTGTAATAAATCAATTTATGTAATTTGTTGCAACTTTTCAGTGTTGGATTCCTCTTCAAAGCTCCCGTCCGGGATTTTGATGGGAAACATAATCGACTTGGGAATGTTTGACGAGTGCATCTCAGTTCAAGTGACCGAAGGAAATGCAAAAATTCTGGGCCGACACTGCATGTATTCCTTCAAATTGGCCAGTCAGAACAATTCGATGTCTTTCTCACCAACATTGTCCATTTGTGTCCCATCAGGATGTAATGCAAAAGATATAGAACAAATGTTAAATAGAACGATCCGAACTGCTGATTACATTAAAAACTTGGGAATTAGTGAAGTAGATGTAAGATGTACAAGTGTGGGTCCTGTAAAATTGTCTAACGGAACCATCGCAACATTGTAAGTAAAAAACAATTTTTATATTATATATTTTTTTTTATTTTCATTCAACATCGGCACATCAACATATAATATTCTGTTTTAATTATGTGCGGATTTCATTTTGATTTTAGAACAATTTTTTCAATCATTGCGTTCTTCTTAGTAAGTTGTACGCTTCTGGATATCTTACAAAGAATAAAACCTTCTCCTCATTCAGTACTTTCGAGAAACTTGGCAGAGTTTTCCATGTGCAAAAGTGCCCAAAAAATTGTCAACACAAAGATCGGTTCTGACTCGTTGACTGCATTGTATGGAATTCGGTTCTTGAGTATGTGTTGGATTGTTCTTGGTCATCAATACATATTGAGCCTTGTTTATCCTACAGTCAATATGGTTGATGTAATGGAGGTGAGTTTTTATATGGAATTTTATAATTTAATTATATATTTATTCAATTGTTCCTAACTACTTCTTTCTATCATCTACCTCCGACCCTTTAACTCCTACCTTTTACCCTCTAATCCTACTTCCTAATTCCTACCTTCTACCTCCTATTTCCTACCTTCTACATCCTACTTCCTACATCCTATCTTCTACCTCCTATTTCCTACCTCCTTTCTACTACCTCATACTTTCTACCTCCGACCCTCTAACTCCTACCTTCTAGCTCCTACTTTCGACCTATATACTTCCTACCACATGCTTTCCATCCCCTATCTCCTACTTCCTACCTCCTATACCTTACCTTATACTTCCTACCCCCTACCTTTTACATTTTTCTTTCTACCTCCTACATTCTACCTTCCACCTCCTACATCCTATCTTCACCACCTATCTCACATTTCCTACCTTCTACCAAAAACTTGATATCTCCTACCTCCTTATTTTTACCTCCTACTTTACCCTTCTACTACTTACCTCTTACCTACTACGTCCTACCGTCTACTTCCTACTAACAGCTGGCCGCCGAAAGAAGAACATCTGATGAGAAGAAAAGCCGGAATTGCCGTTTTTAGGCTGAGTCCCACACTCTGTGCGTAAATACATTCCCATCCCTCTAAAAAAAAAAATCTATATCCTACCTCCTACTTCCTACCACATTCTTTCCATCCCCTATCCTATCTCCTACTTCCTACGTCCTACACCCTACCATCTACTTCCTACCTTCTATCTTCCACCTCCTACATCCTATCTTCCACCTCCTATATCCTATCTTCCACCTCCTAAATCCTATCTTCTACCACCTATCTCATATCTCCTACCTTCTACCACCTACCTGATATCTGCTACCTCCTTTTCCCTTCTACTTCTTACCTTTTACTTCCTACGTTCTACCTCTTTCTTGATCCTACCTCCTACCTCCTTCTTACCTCCTACCTCCCACTTCATACTTCCTACCTTCTACTTCCTAACTTCTACCTCCTACGTCCTACGTTCTACAACCTACTTTCCATCTCCTACCTGCTATACCATAATTCTTACTTCCTACTGCCTACTTTCTATAAATTTTCCTATATCCTACGTCCTTACCTCCTACTTCCTACTCCTTATCTCTTTCCTGCTGCCTTCTACATCTTTCTTTCCACCTCCTACATCCTATCTTCCACCTCCTACATCCTATTTTCCACCTCCTAAATCCTATCTCCTACCACCTATCTCATATTTCCTACCTTCTACCACCTACCTGATATCTCCTATCTCCTTTTCCCTTCTACTTCTTACCTTTTACTTCCTACGTTCTACCTAAAGAGGTAGAACGTAGGATCAAGAAAGCTTGATCCTACCTCCTACAGCCTTCTTCTTACCTCCTACTTCATACTTCCTACCTTCTATTTCCTAACTTCTACCTCCTACGTCCTACCTCCTTTGTTCTACAACCTACTTTCCATCTCCTACCTGCTATATCATAATTCTTACTTCCTACTTTCCATACATTTTCCTAGCTTCTAACTCCTATATCCTACTTCCTACCTCTTATCTCTTTCCTGCTGCCTTCTACACCTTTCTTTCCACCACCTACCGCCCACCTTCTTCATTCTGCCTCCTTCCTACCTTCAGCCTCATACCTCCTATTTTCTAGCTTCTACATTCTTCTACATTATTGTACATCCAATCTGCTACCTCCCCTGGTTTCTCTCTCGTACCTCTTATCTCCTAACTTCTAACTCCTTCTTATCTCCTATTTGCAGTTTCCTACTTCCTACCTCTTACATCCTACAATTAATTTCCACCTTCTTACTTTAAACCTCCTACCTCCTTCCCTTTACCTCTTACCTCTTATATTCAACTTCCAATCTTCTACCCCCCAGCTGAAAATTTCCAATTAGTTTGTCAAGTTTTCCAATTGGAAAACCAAAGGGATTTCCAAATGGAAAACGATTCGAAAATACGGCAAAAAAAACAGTTGGGCGAGCCAACTTGACAAACTAATTGGAAATTTTCGGGAGGGCCCTCCTGATATATATCTCTTTACTTAATTTTTATCTCCTAACTTCTATCTCCCATCTTCTACCTCCAGATTTCTATCTCCGAGTCTCCTACTTCTTATCTTCTAAATTCTACACCCCATATCTGTCTATATACTAAAATAATAAAATATCAAAAAAATATTTCACGAATAATCCATATATTCTTTAATTGTACAAAATAGTGGATTCAATCCTGGAAGTCCTTGTACATTTTCTTGGCTCCTTTTGCCGTGGACACATTCTTAATGATCAGTGGATTCTTAGTGTCTTATTTGTTCGTAAAAGAAATGTCTAAAGGAAGAAAGTTCAACATTTTCGCGTTTTACTTTCACCGATACATAAGGTATGCCTATAATAACGGTTATTACATTCTCCCTTTTTGCATTAGTTTCGAAAAGTTATATTGTTTCATCTTTATTTTTTTTATTTACAGACTAACGCCAACCGTGGCAGCTCTTATTGCCTTTTCGCTTTTCCTCGGCCCTCATGTGGGATCAGGTGCATTATGGGAAAAATTTTCCAATGCTCTTTACGCTGATTCATGCCAAGGAAAATGGTGGTCTTTTTTATTGTACATAAATAACTTTGTTGAAAGAGACAATTTTGTAAGTATATTCTAATTAATTAATAGTATTATTCTATACTGTATATAATTAATCTTACATATTATATATTATTATATATTATTATTATTATTAAATATAAACTCCCTTTTCAAAATATATTACTTTTTCAGTGTTTGGGTCATTTGTGGTACCTAGCCGTTGACATGCAACTTTTCTTGATATCGCCACTTATATTATATCCGCTAATAAAGAAGCCAAAAATAGGAATGGCCATTTGGACTGTATTGTTTATTTCTCAAATTGTATCACCTGCTGCAATTATAGCGATCAACAAATATTCAATTATGCTCTTCGAAAAAAACATGACGTATGTATAATTACAATATTTGTTTAATGAAACAAAGAAATCGACCTTTTCGGTTCAAACTTTGATTCAACGCCCAAAAACCCAATTTTTAAATATTTTTTTAACTTACTGCTCTTATAAGAGTAGTAAGTTACCAAAATAGGGGTCTAGTGGGGGCCACACCAGTTTTCTCTTCTTTTATTCGGGCCCTGCTGGGGAAAACTAGTCAGAGCCCCAACTAGATCGTAACGCTATTGTCAGTTAGGCCCCGACTAGATGTTCTAGTAG
>UCOK01012372.1:0-10335 GCA_900474325.1 Synergus umbraculus
TATATATATATATATATATATATATTAATATATGTACCTTTATTTTACTAAAGATGTAATAAATAATTAGACGAGAATTTTATTTCAGACGATATCAAATGTGATCCTAATTGCTGATATTTGCTCCCAATTTCGAAATGAGGCTGCAATATTTGCTGAGGTAGCGGAGAGTGTAACTTCAACGGTGCACTTGATCAAGTACTTCATCGATTTTCTCGTGGACTTTCATACTACCCAGCTGAGAAATAAATTCGTTTTAAATTTGGGTGTCGATTCAGTCTTTGATGAACGTCAGTATAACGCACCAAATAAGCTTTTTCAATTTTGTTTACAATAAGAAATATTAAAATTTTTTATTTCACATGTACCTATATGTACAGCACATATGGTATTGTCAGTATTAAAGACACAATTATTATCAAGTTGATCGCTTTTCTAGTTATCTATATCAGCAACAACCTGCCACGTATTCTGAGTGAGTGGGGATCAAAGGATCTGCCGAACCTTCCAGAAAACATTGAAACTTGTCTGATGGTTTATATTCCGAATATACAATATCTTTTGGCTGTAACCCGATGGAACGGAACTCCTCCGGAAGATCCAGAAGTTCCTGGCCTTGAATATAAATTCACAATTGAAGGGATTCATCATTACAAAAGTTCTGCTGCCAGAGGTAAAAATCCGGCTACCTTATTAGAATAAAAATTAAATAACATGCATATTATACATATATGTATAGCTGTATGTAAAGTCTACTTAAATTAACTTCCAGAACTGGATGAACAGTTGGGAGACGTTAAGGTCAAGATAGCAAGAAGGCAGAACATAATAATGATGAAATTAGTCAAGTTTATCGTTCGCCACCTTGGAGAAATCTTAAATGCTATTAGACTCTGTGTCGAACTCGATGTGTGAGTTTCTTGTCTGAAAAAATTAGTTGGGAAAATATGGAAAATTGGCATATATAATATATTAATAATTAATTTTTGTTAGGATGCTCTCATTTTATATGGTGGCTCGAGATTCAAATTACGTGCGACCTAAGATGGTAAATTCTAAAATTATCGCCATAAATCGAGGTCGACACCCTCTGAAAGAGGCTTTTGTGACAAGTTTTGTGTCAAATGACGCGTTCTCAGGTGATGGCAACAATAGTCTTGTTAAGATTCTTACTGGTCCAAATGCTTGTGGCAAAAGCATCTATCTTAAGCAGATCGCACTTATTGTCTTTATGGCACACGTAGGAAGCTATGTGCCCGCTGAATCTGCAAAAATTGGAATTATTTCTCGAATTACTACCCAAATTCTACCTAACAATAGTATTTCTTTATTGAATGCGAGCACTTTTCTTCAAGATATTCGACAGGTATAAAAGAATGTCAATTTAAAACCTAGTTTTATTTAAAAAATTTTTAATTACACTAAACTCTGGGTTTGTGTAAGACTGTAAGTAAAAAATAAGTGAATACCTGCTGAGGACATTTATTATTTACACAATACAATGCCAGAAAATCATTATATTATTCGATATGGCGTACTGGAAATATAAAAATAGACCCGACGAAACACCGAAACATTGTGTTATCATTTGTTATATTATAATGTATAACATAGCGAAAAATATAATACATATATGAAATTATAATATAGCCTATTTTGTATATGTATTAGATCCGCCATTTCGAAGTTTAAAAATTCTTCAAGTCTGACCCCATTTTTAAAATCAGCGCGACCTCGAAAACCTTTATATTCCTAGTTTTAAGAATTTAACTGTCAAAGAAAAATGTATTAAGAGTTGAGTGTATATTTAAATTCTTATTTATATTCTTACCTTCGGAAATTCAATTTTTCAACATTAATTAATATTTTCTATTATATTCTACATATCTAGACAACTTCTGCATTGTATTCGGCTACTTCAAACGCACTAGTGATAATCGACGAGTTTGGAAGAGGTACTTCTGAAATAGATGGGTCTGCCCTTCTAGCTTCTGTTCTAACACATTTTTTAGAACGTGGACTTGAGTGTCCTCATATTTTTGCTGCAACGCACCTCCATCGAGTTCTGGATTTAATACCTAAAGGTCCTTTGGTTCAAGTACAGGTGATTATTATCAGAGTAGATGATAGAATTAATTAATATCGGCATGAAAATATCAATATTTCCGCAGAGGGTGAGAAAAAAGTCTTGTATAAGACTATAATAAGAAAAATATTTAATTTTTCTTTTGATTCCCTTTTTGTAAAACACATTTCTTAATATTAATATTTTTCCGAATTATGATAAAGCTTATTATTTTTTAGACGTTTGAATTTTTGCAACCGACAGATGAAAGCGACATAGTTTTTCTCTACAGGCTGGCTGAAGGAGCTTCGAAATTGAGTTTTGCTCACGCTGTTGCTAAATACGCAGGACTAGATCCGGATGTAATCAAACGTTCCATGCAGGTATGATATATAATTGTTTTACGGTTTTCTTTGTAATTTTTATATTAAAATCTTCTTTTTTCTCTTATTTATTTTGTTAATAGTAAATGCGCTCTAGACAAATCATTTTATTCACAGGTTTATGACAGCAAAAAACATGGCCAAATTCCTCCAAACCTGGAAAAAACATCTCGAGAGAATACGTTAGAATATTTTAATTAAGATGATAATGCTGGCTTGATTAATTGATATTCTAACATAATATTATTTAATTTTAGGTCAAGGCTGATTGTAGAACGGCTACTCAACCCAAAATTACGTTCCATGAATTTAGATGAATTAAAAATTTGGACGTTTAATTCCATGGGAATGACGGAAGAACAATTGTTAAAACGTGATGAAATTGTAGACTCGGCTTCTTCAATAGCAATCAAGAATAAATCATCTTTCTAAGAAAGATATATAAATAAACATTGAAATAAATTATCGAACCAAAAAGTTATCAAAAGATTATCAAAGATTTTATTTGATTTCGAAATTTATGTTTTATCAGTTAAAAAATTGTAAAGGCTTTTTAAATTATTCATCAGTTATTATCTTTTTTAATAAATAAATAAATAAATATATTGATTAGTTAATCGCGATTACATGTTACTTTATTTACCTAATTTTAGACCCATTAAAAAAATACATAAATCAATGACAAATAAGCTTATTCTTATTATTTCGACTTGAAAATCGTATGACAGCGTCATAACGTCATTATATCAACTATCAAAAATAATTATTATTACTGGGAATGTAAATTTGACCAAATTAAATTGATTCTTATAATATTTCTGAATAAAATAAGGAACACAAGTTTATGAGGTTAAATATATGCTATATTATGATCGAAGTCCGACTTTTTTTCACTTTTCACAACCATTTTCGTATTAAAAATTAATTTAGACGAGGAATATTTAACAACGTATGTATTTATTTGATTATTATTTTATTACGTGAGCAAAACTATACCATCTTCAAACATCCCTGTACATACAGATATATATTATAATTATAAAAATATGCATAACTTATAGTCCCTAAACCTCTCCAATTACAAATCACAAAATTAATTTTTCGTATATATATATTTTATCATAATATCTCGCTGCATTAGATATATTCATACATTAACAATACATTACAGTAACATTTATGTCCTTTCACCATCAATATTGCTTTTTTTACCTACTGTCAGAATGTTTCTAGTAAATACTATGTCAACATTTTCAAAAAACATGAAAGACGCGATTTTAATTTTTACAAAGTTACAATAATATTAATCAGGAGAGGACATTTACATATATTTCAAATTTCATCATGCAATATTGCAACAACATTGCTGCAATATTTGCAAAATATAATGTTCCATGAATTACCATCTTTGTATGGTCCTTTTGTCTAAATCACAAGCATTTAAATAAACATAAAATGAAAGTACGACTTTCATACGGAACACATTTGGTTAGAAGCTTAAGCCCTGAAAACATTAAAAATCTCTAGGGTAAATTATACAATATTGTATATATATATATATATATATTAGATTTTTATTATGTATATTATATTTTAATCATTATATGTATATATTTGTATATGTTAATTATATACATTATATAAAAAGTGTAGAAAAATAATCTTGCTTGAATCTTATTCTATAATTGTATATCTTCCTTACTTTCTCATGAGTCTTCGAAAATTCGAAACTGAAGAAAAAAAAATGTATTTCCTTGAACATTTTTTAGGGGAAATAAAAAGTAATAATAAGTATATTTTATGTATTCGTATGCTTATTATCGAATTTAATTTATTAATTCATATCTATACTGTAAAATTTAGTGAACTTAGTTAATTAAATTTAAACTTAGTTAAAGTAAGTTTAGTAAAATTGAACTGCATTTTATGACTGCATCGTATACAATTAAAATTTCAAATTTTCTTTTTATAACAATCCAGATAACTTTTTGAAAATTTTTGCATGTACAATTTATGCGAAAATACTGTATTGTCTGTTATAAATTTTCTTCACCTCAAAATATTTATATTAAAAGTATATTCTCTAGTTGTTTTGAAATATAGGAAAAATAATTATGTCCACTCAAATTGTGCACCGTATAGCATGAATTATACTCGTCTTCTACTATTTAATATATTATTATTATAATAATGTACATTATATTGCACGGTGAGTGTTGATACCTAATCGCCTGAGATTATCTACAGTACTATAATATGATATATGTATATTTCTTATAGTAATGGATCTATTCTTTAGTTCGAAGAATATCAAAATAATATCCGTATTATGATATCTATAAATTTATCAATAAAATGAGTTACCAAATCGCCTTTACTAAACTGAAATTCGCTAAGATGAAAGGAGAGGAGAGGAAGAAGTTAATTGTACTTGAATTTTTGGTTGAGGTTTGAAAGAAATAGGACGGTAAGTTTTCTCTATAGTTGAAAACGGCTGAACACCACTGTTAAGGATAAAATCGTTGATTATAACAGCATTCCGTTCTTGTTTAATAGACTCCACCGATGTTATTTCTTTTTCACTTTCTGAACTGGCGGTAGTGTCCTCATCGTTTCTTCTCTTTTTTCTTGGACTACTCGACCTAATCAACTCATTCTTATTTCTTTTCTTTCTATCATCATTATTTTAAAACCAATCCAACCGCGCACTCAACCATCTCCCAATTTTCAAAAAGCTAGGGCATCACGAATGAAAGCAAAAATATGTAATCTTATGTAATTTTGTAATAAGTGCTACATATAGGATGTATGTACTTTTTTGTATTAATTTTTTAAAATATTTTTCAATCTATTCTATTATTTGGATAAGCGAGATACATTATACTTTTAAAGAAAGTTCCATTTGTAGAACAATTTCATTTTTCATGATGAAACTATGAAAAAACCATAAAAATCATGGTTTTTTGCGATTACCTTAACTAATATTCAAAATTTAAAAAAGTATTTCAAATAAAACTTGTAGATCTCATCAAAATACACATTTTTTGTTTTAAACATTTTTCTCTGTGAGTGATAGTTGTCGATAAAATCAACGATACAAAGATTACAATCGCGCGTATCTTGCCATTAGTTATTTCGGTTTGGTACCTATAACTTACGCTCTTCACCACGGGAAAGTTGGAGAGTTCCCTTTACCATTCCCTCTACAATAATTTTCTTTTACAATGATTTCCATTTAGAATTTGAAGAGCCATTTTTGCATATTAATTAAGATAATCGCAAAAAACAATGATTTTTATGGTTTTTTCATGGTTTCACTATATGAAAATCGACTAGTCGCCAATTTTTGCTATAATTTTCGTAACCTGCGCGTCAAAATACATAAGCAAAACAATAAATTGGTTTAGAAAAACAACTGCAGTAAAGTACGGTTTGGATTGTGATTAGTTTGTAATTGTAACCCACTTGTATGTGTTATTTTTCGGGGTAGCTTGCAAAACTTATTATAATTAGAAGCACACGGCTGTTCGTTTTGCTTTTGTTTTATTTTAATGAAGCGTTATCTTGTTAGATGACTAGATGTGTTAACACTACTTACTTCTCGCCCAACTTAAAACCTGCATGGAATAAAAACCAAAAAACCAGTCATTAATCAAATCGTCAATGTACCGTACAAGTTTCATGGTACATATATATATAAAATCATTCACAAATTATCTAATCTAATAAATAATTTGTGTATAATCTCTAAATAAGTTATTTGCCTACAATTTATATCTACGATGCGATAAGCATATATACCTATATTATACATATACACGGAGAAAAATGGAAGGTAGTGGTTTAGTAACCTTTACACAAATTCAGTAAAGAAAACTTTTATTATAAGACAGATTCCAAAAATGCAGTAATCATTCCTAAACAGTTTAGGAATGATTAATGCATTTTTGGACTCTTTTTTATAATAAAAGTTTTCGTTACTGAATTTGTGTAAAGGTTACTAAACCGCTACCTTCCATTTTTCTCCGTGTATGTATTGTAAGTTTAGTTGCTCAAGTTTGCCCACAATTTTACATATCGATCCCTTATTATTTTTTTTCTCTTTCAAATAACATTGAATTAGATTCATACCTTGAACGAAGTGGTTTAATTTTACTTCCGTTTTGTCTAGACTGAGGCCTGGTATTTGGTTGCGATATCTCACTGTCGCTACTGGGCAGAGATGATCGTGCTGCTGCTGCTACAGCTCCATGAGCAAAATCTTTTCTATAAAAAAATTAAAATTTAATTCGAAAAAATATAACCCAGCATATTTAAGCAAGTCGGCTAGGATTATAGGCTTGAGGTTAGTTTAGTCGAAACTTTATTATTTCCATTTTAGCTAAACAAATTAGTTTTTTCGAAAAACAATGAGTGAGCAGTGAGCACCATTCCTCACAACGACCCTGCTGGAAGTTATAAAGAGATAGAAAATCTATCATCTCCTAATTCTATCTCTCGCCTATTCCCTGCATTTCGACTTTATATCTCCATTTCAATCCACATTCACGCTTATCGCTTTGAATCTCCTCTTATTTCCCATCCCTTTCTATCTCTTGTCTATTTCCGCCTATATCTTATTTCTATCTTTTGTCTATGTCCGCCCCTATCTCTTTTTCATCCTCATCTACCTCTTTCTGTTTCCTTGTCAATCGAAATTTGCTACTATGTGTTTCAATCCCCTGATTTCTGTCCCAGCCTCTATTTCTAAACTTATCTTCTTCTTCTTCTTCTTCCCTCGGTTTCAATTTAACACTCTTTCCTGTTCAAAATCCTTATTTCTCGTATTCCGATTCAATTATTTCGTTTATAAAAAAAGTAGTTATTTGTAATTATAATTGAGAGCATACACATACATTGGAGGCGTGACCTTATATTCTCCCAATTTATTAAAAAATATGAAGATTAATAAGTTATTAAGGGAGAGATAGCCTTGGGGATAGAAAGAGATACAAATTTCTAGCAAGGGAGATACAAGTAGAGATAGAAAAAGGAATACAATTTTTTTGCGAATAAATTATATGTAGACTAAGAGATAGAAAGAGATAGATATTACCAGACACAGGGATAGACTGAGAGATAGGAAGAAATAGATATTACCAGGCACGGGGTGATATCTATACACAATGATGCATAGAAAAAAATAGCGTTTTGTGGATGCAAAATGAATGTTTGGAAGAGATAGAAAAGTTCTATCTCTTTCTATCAATCTCTTTACTTTTCCAGCAGGTTTAAGTATATATATGTATAATAATGTAATTGATAATTAGAAAGAAGAAACCTAAAAGTTGAAACTGAATTAATTATACCTGTAGTTATCGGATCTTTGAGTCGCATTGATATTTATTGGCTGCTTATTAATGTGGCTATTGGCGTCTACAAAAACGGGTGAACTTTTGGGAATATCGTAGATGACTTTGGGATGGATAGTCGTTTGTTTGTAGTCAATATGAGGAAGAGAAGTATCGACGGGCATCCAATCGTAATACTTGCTGGGTCTATAATCTTTGTACTTTCTATGATCCTCTCGATTAAGATGATCATATTCATGACTCATTCTGTAATTGAAGGTTGCTCCTGATTTTCTGCGGCACTCTTCACTACTTGCGCTACTTTTTCTAGCACCTGGAACAACCTTTTCCGGAGACGATGCCGATGTTGGAGAGGGTGCTGAAGATGATGATGGAGCTCCGTCTGGCTCCGCTCTAGAGAGCTGATAGTTGTTCCAAACAATCGGCAAACTGCTGTAATTAAAGAATGCACGTTTTCAAATACCTAATAATAATTTTGTCTATATTAGCCAAATTGAATCACGCGTCTATATGTAGTATGCAAGACATAGAATATATAATTAACTGTTATTTCTGGTTGAAATTTTCTATCAAAATTTGAAAGTTGATGAAAACCATAAAAATTTCTTTTTTTATTATTGAATATATGAAAAAATAAAAATAAAACTCAAAAAAATCCTTACCTCATATTTTCATCCATACTATAATGTCTCAATTGCTGTCTGATATTTGCCTTTTCTCTAGCCCTTTTTTTCTGGAATTCCTCCTCAACTTTTCTCATCGCTTCCAATTCGAGTTTCCTCTGTCTTTCCTTAGCTTCAGCTTCTCTTGAAAGTCTATCCGCTAGTCTCCGTCTCTCAATTTGCCTCACTGTCGACTGGAACGTAAATCTTTTAGGTCTCGAAGTAGGCGTTGCCTTTTGATTATCATTATTATTACGAATATTATTCCTATTATTCTTTTTATTTCTGCCCTCAAGATATTCCGGATCATGTGCAGGTGATTCATTGTCAGCTGGCTTTGCTCCATACGAAATATTCTCACAAGACTTGGAAAACTTTCTTACCCTTAAAATTTTGTTATCATTATCGTGGAAATTATCATCATCTTCAATATTATTATTATCATCATCATCATCATCATCATCATCATCATCACTATCATCATCATTATCATCATCAACATCATTATCACCATCATCATCATCAACATCAATATCATCATCATCATCATTAAGGTGCCTAAGCTTCCTGTACTTTGAATAATTCAATGATCTTCTTGTATGATTATGAAAAGAAAAATTTATATTTTTTTCCTCTTTGCTTTTCTTATATTCAGCATGATTAGCCTCAATATCATTGTGCTTTGCATTTGATCCTTCAGCGCCTACTCTTATCGAATCAGGAAGATACATTACGTGACCACCTGAAGTTAAATAAGAAAAAGATGGAGGCTTCATAATAGGAACTGAAAAATCTGACTTGTTCTCTTGGTGAATCTCTTGTTGTTCTTTGTCTTGATGTTCTGCTTCGTCCGCTGTGTTCAATTCGCTATACGTTAAATTTTGATTCAATTGATTGTATTGTAATGAAGTCGGTGTACTGGTTGATAAAAGCCAATTATCATCAAGATGATCAACTGGTAATTGTTTTTTTTCAAACTCCATGGGGGAAAAACCGAAAGCTCCTGAAACGGAACGTTTTATTTTCTGGAGAGAATTGAAAGAGAAAATGTCCTTTGCTTTGAGTTCCGAATTATAGAGGTGCATTCGGTTTTCCTCTCGAGGAAGAGACAAGGAGAAGACGTGCGGCCTTGTAGAGAATTTAACGGGATTGACGAGAATAGGTGGTGGAGGTGAATCCAAACCAGCATCACTACTTGATTCTTCTCCTAAGTCTTGCTGCGGTGTCCAGGTTGATCTCAGAGATATCGGTTTTATTCTGTTAGGTGAACCACTTACATCGATCGAGTCGTCATTTACAGCACCGGCATCCCCAGATATTCCCGAATCTCCGGATTTCTCATGTGAGCTTCGTGGACCTTGGTGGGACAATAACGGTGGTGGGGGTCGAGAGAGACGTTCTATTCGTTCTTCAAACATCACCTAATGCAAGAATAATAAATGCATATACTCTGCTGTAGTTACGTTTTTACCCATCTTTATATATGTTTACCGAATTAATTTTTTTATTGTCTTTTCATTTATTGATTTATTTTTGGTTTACTAATTAAATTAATTATTAAAACGTAAATTCTAATAAATGAACACAATATGGAATTTTGAAGGACAAACAATTTTTATATGAATTAGCTTTACCGGTATTTCTTCACTGACTGTGCTCATCGTTGGTGCAGAAGTTTCTATACCAGAGAGTAACTTCCATGCAGCAGATGGAGAAAATCTTGGGATTTCCGGTTGCTTCTTAGGTAAAGTAGGTCGCAATTTCAAAGCTATGTCGTCAATTTCGCTGAGACTTTTTTTCTAAAATTATGTATCAGAAATAAATCAGAATTTTGATGAAAGATTTTATTATCCCCCCCCCCCCCCCCCCCCCCC
>UCOK01012372.1:10355-21451 GCA_900474325.1 Synergus umbraculus
AAAATTTTTTTTTCCCCCCCCCCCCCTCCACCGCCTGAGTGACATTCAACATTTTTCTTTTTGGGAGATAAAAAAGTATTAAAGTTATTCAACAAAGGTAGATATACACAGAAAAAATGTGTTTGGTAGCCATTCAAACAAATATGGTAAAATTTGGATATAGTAGTGGCTTTTCAGCGATCTGTAATATTTATTTCTAGAACCTCTACTACGACCTGTTTGGTAATGGCGATTACCGAAGTTCGGTAGACGCACTCGCTGAGAAGCCACTAATATATCCAAATTTTACCGCATATTTACTTGAACGGCTATCGAACACATTTTGTCTGTGTAGATATATATGTAGAAAGATAAAGATTGAAATGGATAGACCTGGTTCAAGAGAGATAGGAAAGGATTGAAAAGACTATTATAAGGATAGAGATGGATGAATGATGGCATGAATATGGATGCGGATACATTTAGATTCATTTTTCCTTTCTATTTCAGTACTGAAGATTGAAAAAGATTCAAGTAGATGAAAGACTTTCTATCTTTTTACTTCCCACATGGAGATCTGTATGCATGATACAAATTTGTAAGTCTATACAAATATGTATGTAGTTCGTTCAATTATATTTTCGTGAATTTATGTATGTATGTAATACATACTTATTTAGATCTGCTTATATTTTTTTTTAAATGTCAGATACTCACCTCGTCTTGATCATTAATCATTCGATTATCCATTTCATGTCGCACTTGACTCCGATTGTTTTCTAGATTCACGCACTCTCGAGATTCTTTGACTAGGGAATCGTCCATGCCAAAATAAAATGTCTTTGGTTTTGAAAATTCAGCTGCTGGTACTCTATGTCAATTTAAAACAAATATTATATACATTTTAAAGTCACGCAATAATAAATAGTAATAAAATGATGAACAGTGTAATAATAAATAAATTCACATAGTCTAAGAATGAATCTGAAACTGAGCGGTGAGATTACGTTTCTATACTCTGACAAAAATAATGTGGTTTATAAAACAGGAAGTTGATTATACATATATAACTTTTTTACTTGTGCTTCAATTTCCACTCATTCGAAATTCAGGTCACTTTTTTTTGACATTGGTTTGATCACAATTACAATGTAAAAAAAAAATAATAATAAATAACCGACGTGAATTTTGGAAGAGGGTATAAGTAAAAGTAAAAACAATGAAAATGTTTCTATAATATAAGAAAAATATATAAACGTTGAAAAAAGAAATTATGTACATTTTTTGTAATAGATGCATGTAATGTTTGATTTCAGAGGCATGTATGGAAGTGAAAAATTCTGAAACCGTATTAGAGAGCACTAATTATACAAAGATTTTTCGTAACTGTTGCGCTTAAGCAATTTGAGCAAGGTAACTTTTTTTAAATCTGAAAACAAACAAACAAACAAACAAACAAACGAAACAAATATGAAAATACTATAAAAGTCTTACATAATACGACTTTTTTCTCTGTCCTTTTCTACTTTTGATCCTCCCTTTTCCTTCTTCACTTCAACCTTCTTGTCCATCTTGGAGTACAATTCCTGCCACTCAAACTCATTACATTTTCGTTTTTCTCTCGAATTTTCCTTTCTTCTCTTCGGATCCGAATTTTCCTTGTCAATTCTTCTGGTTTTCGAGTTCTCAGGGGTGCTTTCTTGACCCGATCCTTGACCCCTGACTTCCATTTTCTCCATTGTCATGTGTCTCATTGTCATTGTCGTCGTACACGTAGTCGAAGTAGACGCTAAAGGACTCTCAGAAGATCGACTACTCCTCAACTTCTCCTGCGATTTGCTGAGTTCATTACTCTTCTTTGAATTAAATTGAATTCTTTTTTTATCTGTCTTCCACCGCCGATCAATCATTTTGGACCTTTCACAATGTGGCTTCCTCGAAAGTATTCTCTGATTAGATTCTTCCAGATATTTGTCTCTTAATCTAAGACGATCAAATTCTCTTGAATTTCTTGTTCCAATGACCTGAGATTCAGAATTTCCTTCATACGATTTTGGGAAATTTTGGTTTTTCGTATTTTGATATTGAAGCCCATCTCGTTCAGCGGAAATTAAGAATCTTTCTTGGTTAGATTGATATTCATCACTTCTTCTCCTCTGATACATCTGAATATCTTCCTGTCGCGATTTCGAGATTTTGGAAAAGTCTTGAAAACTCCGGTTCATACCTATGTGCAGAAGTAAAAAATATAGAGATCTAATCTTATTTTATCTTATCTATAAATTGTTTTTTTTTTTTCAAGTATTTCTTTTAACCGGTGATATAAATTGCGAAAAGCATGAAATTTTTATGCAACTAATTTGAAAAATTCAATCTCAGGTACATATGTGTATATAATTTATCGCGAAAGATCTCACCAAAGGAATGTTTCCTATCCAATAAGGTAGATTCTCCCACAGGTGTACCTCTCTCACAATATTGAAGCTTAGTTCGAACTTTTTTGGCAACCTGCATCAACTCCGCTTGAAATTCAGGACTACTCATGCTCCTTTGAAGAGTATTTCTGGACTCCCAAATTTGATATCTTCTTCTGCTGCTTTCTCGGCTGTTAGACCAATCAGCAATATTAGCTTGTCTCTCCTTCTCCTCCTCCTCTTCCTCCTCTTCCTCCTCCTCCTCCTCCTCCTCCTCCTCATCATCATCATCATCATCCTCATCTTTCTCATCGTCTTTCTCTCTTTGCCAATTAATCGATGACTCGCAATTGTTCTCGCCTTCGTTGTCGTCGACTTCTTGCCGTGAACAACACCTTTCATTCTTCAAGGAATCTCGACCCTTAGGGTACTGAAGAGAGGAAGATGAGCAATTCCAATTGACCTGAGTTCTTTTTGTCTCGGCGCGAGTCTTAAAAAGGCGGGACCTTCTTGGCGGCGATAGATGAATTGTCGAAGGGATGGTTCTGTGACGTCCTCGAGAATTGCAATTGTCACGATCGCGTTCCCACTTGATGAAATCAGGCGAGGACTCATCCTCGGTACCGTTCGCTGCAGGTGCCGGCGGCGGTGGTGCTTTGTATTTCTTCTTCGAGCGATAGCGATTCTGCACTCGAGTTTCCCGATGATCGAGATATAACTGAGAGTCGGAACGTTGCGGCTCAGGTTGGTCCTCGTGACTTCTAAGAGAATATATATGGACAAAAAAGATGCTCTACATATTTAGGGGTAAAATGAATGGATATTTGGATAATATTCTAGTAATTATTATTATCTTTTTAATATGCTTGAATTATCATAAATATATATAATTGCAAATGTACACAAGGATAGATACAAATATGGCTATTCAAGTATTACGTAAGGAATTTGTGAGTAAGGGGGGGAGGTCTAGATAATTTCTTATTGTTAAGGAATACTGTTGCTTAATGTTGCTTACATTGTGGCCGGGGGGTTGGGGGGGGGGGAATGATCTCAAAAGTGCTTACGTAATAGTTGAACAGCCTCTATAAGTATTATTGTACACAAGAATAGATATCAGAGGGAAAAAAATTTTGTTTAATTTATGTCAGGCATGTTGTTGCTGACGTATGCATATGTTGCATATTGTTTGGTAAAATGGCGATAGGATATATTAGTACATTTATTCCAATCTCCCTTGTACGTACAATATAAATATTGAAGAAATTTCCCCTTTTATTTCTTGTATAAGCCAGTACATATTATACATATGTATACCTATATACTAAACGAAAATAATTATTATCGCACCCAGTTCAAGTTTAAGAGGAAAAAAATACCTCAAATTTGGTTCGCTTCCGAATCTCTTGAGATCACAGCGAATCTGATCATCATTTTTCCTAGTATCCTCTCCACCACTTCGATAATCTCTGCAATAGGAGATGCGGCTCTGATTCGAATGATGATTGCCGGGAAGATATTGCTGATGATGCTCATTCTGATGATATAAGTGGTCGCTGATTTGGGACAGACGCTGGTTTGAGATAGAAGTGGTTCTGTTTCTCGATATATCATGCTAACCGGAAAGAAGCAGAATATCAGAATCTTGATTCTTAATCTTTCTACCTAAATAGCACCACGAATTAGGCGTTAGATATACAAATTGAGTGTCTCTCTTATATGTATATTGACGCGCCGATTACGAATATGATAGTGAAAATTGGCGCAAATTTGATTTTCATGGTGAAATTGTCAAAAAAACCATAAAAATCATGGTTTTCTCAGTTTATATCAGCTAATACGCAAAATTCAAAAAAAATGTTTTAAAGAAAAGTTGTAGATCTCATCGAAATACACATACATTTTTGTAGCAATCATTTTTTTATACGTGTTATAGTTTTAAAAAAAATTCTAAATACATTAATTTTCATTTAAAAAAAATTTGAAATCAATGACTCCTTCACATTATAAAGAGGAATGACAAAGAGAAACGGTAAAGGGGCTGAATGACAATACCGCAAAAAACCATTATTTTTATGGTTTTTTGATGATTTGCGCCAATTTTCAATATGATATTCGTACGAAGAAAATCGGTGGTCCATCCATCTCGGAAGTTAACCCAGCAAGCACTTTATATGGTTAACTATTGAAGAAATGGGAGATTTTTTTTAGAGATATGACGCGAATTGACCAATTCGAGTAAAAATCAGTATAAAATCCACTGAAGCTTTAAACGACTCCTTATACCTTATTAAGATCGTGCGGAAGCGTCAAAGTCGAAGGTCTACGACCACTTATGGTGCCTCCGTTGTGAATGATGCTTCCATTATTGGTAGCTCGCAGCCTCTGATTGGGTGGCTCCGGCAGTACTTTGTGCCCTGTGGGTTGAGAGTGGTGTCTCGCCAATTCTCGTGGAAAGGAATGCATCCATTCTCGACCCATCTCAATCAGAGACAGGTCATTGCTCACGCACTGATGTTGTTGATCTTTAACCTGCTGCTGCTGATGCTGATGATGGTGATGGAAGCTGCTACTGTTTCCCATTTTTAAGCTGGTCCCTCATCTCTATCGTTGCCACTTTTAAACGGGAACATCCTTTTTCAGGGCCTGAAACCAAACGCATTTATTATTATGATTTTAAACTCTGATCACCTTTTCTTATTTTTCTTAGTACATATATCCAAACAGCACGCAATATTACCAATCAATATCGTCAATATTGCTTTGCAATAACTGCCCCATATATATTCCCAATGATATTAAAATATTTTTATAGACAATAAGCCTTTAATGACACATGGGGTATATTGGACCCCGCGCGAGAAAAGTGTGTATAATTAATAGTTTTTAATACTTTGGTCTGAAATTTATTTAGCATATACCTGCGGATACTAGGGCTTCTAAAACGTCTGTACAATAAAATTTTTTAATTCAATATTTCGAAAAATCCTTTGGCACATTTTGAGATATAGGTGGAGTAGCCAATATACCTTACAAATTTCATCAATTTATATACATGTCTTTAAGTTAATAGGACAACAAAGAGAATGTTGTATTAGACATTTATAATAAAGTGACGAAAGTTTAATTAAACCATTTTAAAAATATTGGAAAATGTAACGATTACAAAGCTTCCTCCCATGAGGAAGCAAAAGTAAACATAATCTTGATTCATTATTTTAGGCACACATCAGGCTATAAACTTTTATACAATGCGTATTAATCCCAATATCATACAGAATATTATATGTATTATTTCAGTGTCTTTACTTATTAGGTTGTCGACATCGAGGTCACGCGGGAATACTTCACGCATTCTATGTAACATACACTGACGAAGAAGAAAGTGAAGTCGATTAATCCGAATGAAAACATAATTATATGGATCCTACGCTGAAAGTGGTCACACACATATATATATACGTATACTTTCACCGAAATTCTTTTCATCCATGATCTCAAAACAGGTTTTGAAGCTTCCACTTATACTTGATTTGGCATAGAAAGTGATATCTTCTTTTTTTATTTTAGAACAAAAATTTTGTTGTGAAAGTTCAGAATATATATTATATCGAGTATTATTTCTGTGCTTTTATACTCTATATAAATATACATATATAATAGGCATTATTCGCCTATATATAGGCGAAAACAGAGTACGGAATTATTATAATAATTGGAAATAATATGAAATTATTATAATAATTCCATTCGTCCTATATTTATGATTAATACTGAATCACCCGCAATAAATTAATATAATCATTTGTGAACTTTTATATACGGAACACAGAATTATAAACTAATAGAATTGGGAAGCTGTATAAAGATACCACACGTGGTCTTAAGGGCATGTGTTACTTACGATATGAGCAAGTTTTTAAACCCGGATTTTTTTCTACAATTTTCCACAACTTTACGTCGCAATGTGCAGTTTATTAAGTTTTTATTACTTTCTGATATAATAACCGATTTCCCTAAGTCG
Source organism: Synergus umbraculus (assembly GCA_900474325.1). NCBI lineage: Eukaryota > Metazoa > Arthropoda > Insecta > Hymenoptera > Cynipidae > Synergus > Synergus umbraculus. The sequence continues at coordinate 16,773 of UCOK01012372.1, forward strand.
TAAAAGATGAGAATAAGCACGAAAAGCTCAAGAAATATACAAAATGCATATAGTGCTAATTAGTGCTATAAACATCATATACGTCTAAGGGCTATATTATATTCCTTATTCCTACGAAAGGACCCGGCACAAAAAATATGTATAGGGTATTATAATTCGTTATTGATAAAAAAATTTCTAGTCTTACATATGTATAGTGCGTATACACCTAATACCTGAATTCTTGATTACCGCAGTAGAAATAATGGAGATTAAATGGACCTCGAGCTCTTATTCCGCACGCTTATATAGTTCCGTTATATTTTCCATGGAACAACGTTCAGCTCAACTCTCGGCTGCGGATATATGAAAACCAGAAAAGCGGATAAAAACTAGGAAAGACGTTAAGTTATAGGAAGGAAATAATGCGTCTTTCCAAATCAAAGAGTAGAAAAAAAATTTGCAGAATTTCATAATTATATATGCGCTTTATTATTCGACAATAAAGAACTTGATATTAGCTATATTAATCTGAATAGAGCAAAATTTCGCTGATAGAGTTAGAACGTGATGTCATTATGGGACCAAGAATTAAAATTCATTCACGCATTTATATAAATATTTATTACATACTAAATTTTTTTAATTTCTATAATTTATAAGGAAGGAAAAATTGTAGTACATATATATCGCGTGCAGGTAGAGAAATATCCTATAAAAAATAAATGGACTAGTATTGCAAAGGGTGTCTTCGTCAATGAATACTTACATGGAGTCTATATACGCATATCGGGAGAGAAGCAGGGAAAAAAAAGCATGACGTTCCACGAATATGCTCTTCTGGGAGAAATGGAGACGTATGTGTGCAATGTTTTCTCCAAGTTTCATTTCTCTACCGATTAAGGCATGTATATAATATAACATGTATATCGCCATAGAAATTCATTAAAAAATTTCGATGTGACGATTTATCCAATTTTTTTCAAATTAAAATTTATGTTACAGATTCTAACTTTTCACACATTAATATTATCTATAGGTATAAAACAGTATTAAAAACGATTTTTTTTTTATTTTTAATGATAAATTCGACTGGTACCTATGGCTGCCCGAAGTTACCTATTTTAAAAACTGCAACATGATTCAGGAAAAACTATTGGGCCGATTATCGGGCTAAAATTTAGATATGATGTTATTTTACAAATATGTCTTCATCACATGAACTTAAATATTATTCTTTAAACAATTTACAGTAAAAGAAAAGGTGAAAAATTTTCAAGTTCGCCATTTTGAATTTATTTTTTTTGGATTTTAACCATCTTATAGTTCATGCGATTATATGTATATTCTTTCTTCAACACGTGCACGAAAACCATCACGTATTTTCGAGCGTGTGAAGCGAGCTGAAAGTTGCTGTTTCCAGAGTAGTGAAAAAAGCTGGAAAAAAACTCCTAACAGGGAATTAGAGCCTTCAAACTTGAGATATCACCATGATTTTTTAAAATGGGTATATAACTTAATTCAGGCAGCCATATGTCAGCCGTATTTATCACTAAAAATTTAAAAAATTGTTTGTAATAGTATCTTATATCTATATATATTCATGTGCGAAAAGTTAGAATCTGTAACATAAATTTTAATTTAAAAAAAAATTCTTAAAAAAAAAGGTGAAAACTTTGGTACTAATCCCTTAAAATTCAGGTTGTCTGCATTATATCTTGACAAAAAAATAATATTGATATAACAGAATGGGAATGCATCAACTGTTTGCGGTTCGGATAAACTAAAAACGCGTATTTATTTTCGTCTGTTTTATAGATTCACATTGCTGAATCATATTATACATATATATGTATATGAATATTTACGATAGTAATATTCAAATGTTCAAAATGGGAATCTAGCATTTAATTTCAGTCTACCAGAATTCCCACCCGAGATGCACCGGCCGCGGGTGGGAAATCTGAACGCGCCCTACGCGGGTGAAATATCGCTAGAAAATAAAAGACTGATTCACAACACTATGATAGCTTTATAGTATCTTCATTGTTTCGGTGCGAAAAAATTCCGAGTCCACCCACGATGAAAGGTACATTATAGCAGCTTATATAGTTCCAATAAAATTTTCCCAAAGTTTTTTCTGCGTTTAATATCAATACTTTTCGCATAACTGCCTGCGGTTACATACAAAAGTATAACGCGTTTGTAAATATTTATTTGTGTTCATATTAAAATAATTATTGCTATATGGATATGAGATACCAAAAATATTTTAATTAGAGATACGCACGTATATAAAGGTTATATACTACACTTTATTGCTGTATTAAGCATGGTGGCACTATATATGTATATCTACCCATGCACAGCTGCTGCTACCTTCACATAAATTCTCCGGCTTTTATTGGTTCCAAGGATATCGAGATTGTCGAGAGTGGTTATTAGGTAAGTAGGCTTGGCGCACCTCACAAAGCATGCGCAAACACGAATTCCAAAGATTTTCTTTGAATTATTACCAGACAAATCAACAAGTGCAGGTTCACTATATTGAGTCTTAAGGCCCTTAATGACATTTCTGCTGAAAATCTGAGTGTACATATATGGGGGATTTCATATTAAGTGAACACTCTTTCGAAACCGATGTCATCCGATCGGTCTCAAACTTGCACAAAGTTTAGTGCTATTGATTAGTAGTTATCACACCAAATTTGAACGAGATCGATGAAAAACTTGTCGAATTTGAGGGGCTGGAATTTTGATCAAACTGTCCCTGTTTCGGATCCACGTTTTTTTTTTTTAGCTTAAAAGAAAGCTGAGACTTGTTTATCTATAAAAATTAACGTCGAGTACCTAATATAAATTCTCTGATAAGAATGTAAAAAAGTATATAAGTTTTTGTCCTTCTTTTTGTGGGATTTTTTTGGATCTTTTTTAGTACCTAAATTTCTATTATTTAAAACATTTTTCAGAATTCTTTGATTGTTTTAGTACTTTATTTGCACGCAGATGTGATGTGATGAGATATATGAGAAGAAATGAGGATATATGAAATGTATATAAATATATAATGACAAAAGAATGAAGAGCGAAGAAATATGAAACGAATTAAAAATAAAAAGAACATTCGCCTTGATTCTGCAAACCATCATTAGGAATCATCGCCTTCTCTTGTGGAATTTTAGAATGCGGAAGGAAAGTAGCAGATATAGTTAGTAACCCGAGAACCCAGTCGTTCGTTTCAATACACCCGGTGCAGTGCATCGTGGTTGGCCAACTGTAAGTTTTTCTTTTGGCCTCTTTCTCCAGTATTCACAACAAGTTAGAAGGTATCTGATATATACATGTATCTGATATATATATATATATATATATATATAGTATAGTATAGTATTGGTACGAATTATGCATCAAGTACTCTCTACTGGTTTATAATGTGATATGAGCGTATAATTCATTATTATTTAGTCCTATTATTATTACCTTGCCTACAAAAAAAAAAAAAATGGAGAGTCAATCTAATAATTGTAACGAGGTTCAAACTGATGATCTTAGTTGAGGGTAAACTATATGACAGCTTCCTAGATAGTTAAACTGTTGCTAGCTCATCTGGAGGGTCAAAATAAGAGAGTCGACTCGATCATATATATCAAAATGAGTGAAAACAATATATTCAACTTAACCATCCCATCAGAGGGTCAACTTATGATTATCGCGGATTGTTAAACTTAAATCTAACCCTCTAAATTTTTACCCTCAAAATTTGACCCTCCAGTTTTCTCCGTGTATAATACTTCATATATATATATATACATATATTTTTAGTTTCCTTATTGCACTTAATTCTTTAGAAGCAACGCTCCCCGTGTGGAAATCGCCAAATTTGTTCCTGGCTCCATTCTTGCCAAGCCGGGGGCCTCTAACCTGGCCCTAGCTTGTAATTTATAATGGCGCGAGGTAGAACCCGGTCAGGCTAAAGTTCCTAAAAATGCTAACAGATGGCGTTGAAATATTCTGTTTTCATTTTGAAATACTTGTGCGTACTTAATTGTTTATTGTGCAATTATCAGTGTGATAACGACATGCACTTTTAAATATTGAAAATGCCGAAAATAAAGAGTACGCTTAGAGTTAGGAGACAGAGCAATCGTCAGTGTTAATTCTTTACGTTTACGTGTTCAAAATGAAGGTAAGTAAATATCAATCATGATAACCTTAAAATTTGATTTTATAATTTTCCTTCAAAAATATTATAATCAAATATTTATTCGTTTTGTAGCCGTATTCATTACTAAAAACTAATATAATGTATAATATTAAATTTAAGAAATACTTTTATAGCAAATAATGCAGATAGCGAGGATGAATCCGAACCTGGCGAGAAAATCTATAAACCGGTAAATACAATGCCTATTGCAAATAATTGTATCAATGAAGAAAATGCTTCCAGTGAAAATGATGATCTTATTTGCAATGAGGTTTCTAGTACCACAGATTCTGACAGTGACATAGTAACGGAATAGAGGAAAACATGGATTCAGGTGCCAAGATGAATAATGTAATCTAATTGAAAAAATTGCTTAACTAATTCTTTTTTTTTATGAAAAAATAGAGTATTCAAAATAAAAAAATTATCTTCACTTGTACTCTGTAAAAAAATCTTAATTGGCCGTAATATGTATAATAAGTTAAAAATATACATA
>UCOK01012375.1:0-12168 GCA_900474325.1 Synergus umbraculus
CATAAAATTATCCACGATAAAAATTTATAAGGAATATAGGAAATATGGAAATTCCGATACTTCAAATAATCTACCTCAAATAATTTCCAAGAATTATTACAGATATTTTCAGCACCTACTTTTCATTACTAAATGTTGCTAAAAGTTCAGTCAGATTTATGGAAAATTCGAATATGATAGAATTTTATATATAAGGAATTTTAAAGTTTACTTACGTTTGGAATTATCTTCGTTTCGAGCATTTCGAATCGTTTACTGTCGTTTCTGACAGGGGTTGTACCATTGTACCAGGTCACATTGGCAGGAGGTCTTGCAGCACCAACAGAGCATTCTAACAAACTCGAAGATCCTCGAACAGATTGGCCATCTTTGTTGTTGTGTCGAATGTTCATTGTCAGCGGAGCCACTATTGAAAAAAGAATAAGAAACCTTAAATAAATATATTTCCTAACAACAGTTATAAGAAACTTTCTACATTATTTCAATATTTTGACATTTATTTTAATGTACAAATACAATTTTTAAGGTATTTACTTTAGCTACGGAATTGGGACTTGACTCGTGTTAGTTTCTGGAATAATTGAGAATCTCTGTTTACACTTTATGCAGCCCCGAGTGGCAGTATCTCGCCTTGCCTTGTCCGTTTACGCAAGCAAAATGCAAACAAGTAACACGAGATGGTCGAATGAAAAGGAAAATGGATATTTAGCACAATAGAGTTATGATAGGAATTATGATCCCTCATATTCTTCTAGGATTACGAATTTTGATTTATTCAGAGTCCAGCTTTTCCAACAAATGGCATTGGCTGGACCGAAAAATTAGATTAAAAAAATGAATAAAAAATTGAATAGAATAAAAAAATTATTTGATACAACTATTTTATTTTAGATTCAACCAAGTGGTTTTTTAATATATTTCATGCTGTAGAATTAAAGGCTTTTATTGCTAAGAAGCATATAAATCGCTCAGTAAGTATACCTTGGGTCCAGCCAACTCAGAATAATAGATTCGGTTAGCTAAACTGGCCGGCTGACCAAAACCTCCTTCACCTACTTCGCAACGATTCATACGTCAATCCGCGTTATTTCCAGATGAGAAACGGTTCATATGTGCTTTCAATTATTTTGATAAAAAGACCTTTTGAAGATCTTTTAGCCGCTCGTTAACCTGATATTCAAGCCAGTGGTTCTTTTTCGCGAAATGACCGTGATTGTAAAGAGTTGTATATAAAATACATAAACGTTGTTAGATAAATCCAATCAACCGGAAGACCGATAAGTCTATATACATTTTTTCCATTCATAAGCACGAGTTAAATCTATTTCTACTCAATTTAATTTATAAAATCAATACAAAGATAATGATTGTCTTGACAAATAAAAAAATTGAGTCCATACTCGTTTTTAGAATTCTGGAAATATTTCTTGATTCTTTTCGATATCCCAAAGTCGGTGTAATAAATTCTGAACACATTTAAATAAGAAAAATGTCAAAGTGCCATGGCACTAAATTTAAAACAGTTATCTCAACTTCCTTGCAATATCTCAAAGCACCGATGCAATATTTCGAGGGTTCAGGACTTTAACAAAGACAAGCATGTCTTTCTTTTAGAACGATAGTCCATTTGTTAGGGGAAGATAAAGGGAAAGCTTCCATCAGTCGCATTTTCCAATTCCTTGGGAAAAAAAAGTAAGCTGTCGTGACTCGACAGCTTGTACGAGTGGTGAGCTAATCCAACTTGAGTGTGAGCGAGTTCCACTCTCCGTGTTTCGTTTCACGGATCTCAAGTTCTAATTGTAACACAATACTTTATATGATAGTCGTTTAGAAATGAAAATCAATTCCTCTCACAGGAAACATTCACAGAAAAAACAAGAACTCAAAGTGTTTACAGCTTAAATCAGTTTTTAGGCTGAATTTCAGTCTTAAGTCAGTTTTTAGTCTTGTTTTAAGACTAGGAAGTCTTGTTTTTAGACTAAAAACTGACTTAAGAATGAAATTCAGCCTAAAACTCAATAATTGCTTATAATTATTTATTTATTATTATTTTAAGTACTTTTTCCTGTATTCTCGCTTCAAGATAATTCACCTTTATTGAATTGTTTGTTAACATTTCCATGGAATTGGTTGAACACAGAAAAAACAAAGACTGAAAGTGTTTACAGCTTAAATCAGTTTTTAGGCTGAATTTCAGTCTTAAGTTAGTTTTAAGACTAAGAAGTCTTGTTTTTAGACTAAAAACTGATTTAAGCTGTAAACACTTTCAGTCCTTGTTTTTTCTGTGTTCAACCAATTCCATAGAAATATTAACAAACAATTCATTAGAAGTGAAGTTGTTGTTAATTATCTTGAAGCGAGAATACAGGAAAAAGTACTTAAAATAATAATAAATAAATAATTATAAGCAATTATTGAGTAAATGATATTCTATATTATTCATATGTATTATTAACTTTGGCATAATTTATAAATCGATTCAACTTTGTAATTCATTTCCGGACCGAACTGCATAAACGTGTTGGCTTTAAGTTAAAAACGATATCGCGATCTGTGAAATATCAAGCTATGCGAACGCACAACCTAGTGTTTAACTTCAGTGAAGAAGTGCTATTCTGCAGATGGCCGCTGTTTAATGGTCCAACTTCAGTAATAACGTTTGTCTTCTGCATCCGCATAATAGATTTTCAGGACTACGCCCCTTTAATCTTTCGTTTCGGTCTGCAAGTATTGCATAAAACAGTCTTCGCTTTCCAACTGATAAATAATTGATTAGAAAAGGATCTGAAAACATAAAACTTCGATTCAAGGAAAACTGATCTTGCTGAAGTAAAAGGTTGAGACTGGAAAGATAAATGTCTACCTGATGCACAGAGCAATATTCTTCCTTGAAGTTAATTCAATGGGAAAAGTTTTCTTTCTGCAGGGAAAATTTACTCCCTTATTACCGCTTTATCGACTTGATTGCAGTCAAAAGAAATTCGATTTACGTTACCTATAGTACTGAATCTTAACTTTCAACAGTCTCGCCCCTCCTGATATATTATAATATCTTATCATTCTTTTATGCTACATTTTGATAACAGAAATAAATAAAATTAATCTTGTATTATATCAAACTGTGCCAGATGGTTAATAAAACGGTGGAACGTTGTTTAATGTAGCGCATGACATGAACGAAAACGATACTATTATTCACGCAACTTCTCGTGATATTTTTTTCCTGTATAAATCTGGGGGAGATTTAATACTTTAACAAGAGTAGACAGTTATAGAACGAACCGAAATGCGAAATCTGACATGAAGCGTATGCATTTATCCTCTGAGACGGTTACGCGCTTCCACGCCGTCCACCGGAAAATAAATTGAAAACACTCACAAACGTCAGCAAGTCAATAATGAATATACAATGTGCCGCTTTTTAAATAAAACTGGCACTAATCCCCTTGCGACGACAGACACATTTTCTCTTCGAGGATTTTCGGATCAAAGAGTATTTTGTCATAGGCATTGCCTCCAGCTTACAATTTTAACAAGCAACATTCCAATATGTTTAATCAAAGGTTCTCACTTTTTATCAATCCCATGAACATGTATTTTTGAGTTTTTTCAACTTTAATCATTTTTCAATACATTTATTCTTGGCTCTTGCGCAAAGATAAAAATACACTGAGAAAAAAATACTCGGAAATCAATAAATATACTTTTGAATCAATAAAGAGATTTATTGATTCAAAAGTATTTTTTTCTCAGTGTACAAGATAATTTAAAATGAAACTATGAAAAATGTATTTGAATAACTTTTCTGAAAGTTCATTTACTTTTATTTGCTACCAGATAATCCTCAATTAAGAGCGAGTTAAAAGTTGAGCTAATCTCACTTAGTTTAAGTAACATTGTTAAAAAACTTTGGTAATTCTAATTTGAAGAAAACTGAACACATGGAAGTTCAGTGTTGGGAGATAGTGAGAAAAATAAGTGATGAGGTAATAAAAATGTCGCTGCTTAAAGCTCGTGGAGGGCCACTGGCGTCGAAGAAATATGCAACGACCCATTTCCTCACTTTTCCAAACTCCCTTCGCTAACTAGCTATTCTTTTCTCTTACGCCTGTCTTTTCCCTTCGCCAAGATTTGCCTTCATCCGAAACCTTTTTTCATTATTTTTCTCATTTTTTTCTCATATTTTCACGCTTCATTCTCGGCCTACGAATCCTTCTAAGTTTTTCTAGCAAATGGAAGAAGTGGCGAATTTGTGTGGTGCAACTTTAGGGTAAACTGACAGACGTGGTTGGATTTCCGCTCGAGAGAAACTTGGGGTGAGAAGTGAGATCGGGTGGATTCTGAGAACGAATATATCAGCATATTTCGCGGAAACCATTCGCGATGCGGACGGGACTTGACCTTTTGTCATATTTTAGCATAGGATTCAAGTAGACTCGACACCACCGAGGTAAGTCGATCGAACCAAAAATGCAATTTCCTCATATTAGATTCACGGCTCGGTTCTTCTTTACCTTTGCTTTTTGTCACAACCACGATCTACGCTTTGTCTTTCTAAAAATCAACACGCTTTTGATGCCGAACGACTTTCATCGAACATCGAATTCGACAAAGAAGTAATTAATCTCCCTTCTCTCTCGTAACTTGTTTTTCCTAAATTGAATTATTTTTTTAGTCAAAACTATATGTCTGACTATGACTTTCCATTTCTACTAGTAGCGATATTTTATTCTTCATTTTTTAAAGATGAAAACGTTCTTTACTCAGTCGGTTCTTTTAAGTTAAATGAAGTCTTAATTGTATTGAATAACGTGAAATAATTAACCGTCTAATTAAAAACTCCTTTTACCATTGGTTGATTGATATTCTGACTCCAATATTCCGTTTCTGTTTGCACGGTTTCTTTGGTATCCTTATTATTAATATTTTTTATTCATGAATAATACTTGAATATTGAAACTCTGTATATTGACCTATTTTGATGGATTGATTACAAAATCGACCATGAAAATTCCTGTAAATAAAATCAGACAAAAGCGAATCAAAGATCTAATTAATTTATGTTCCCTGAAATTATTTAGGAAATATTTACTGTATAAGATTTAGAGAAGCTATGGTCAAAAAGATTTACTTCATCGGAAAGTCGTGAGCATTTCACATGTGGGGAGATTAGTGAATCTTAATTAATTATGATACTATGCTAACGACTCAGTATTTCGTATTCAGCACAGCAAAGGGAGTGCCAGCCTTGTTTAGGGTGTAACTTCTGTCATGCCAATGTTTTCCCGAGAGTGCAGGATCAAACAACAAAGTCACGTAAGCAAGGCATCTGCTCAGCTTTAATTGTCAAGAGCTTTCCAACTAATAAATATTAAGCCTCCGGACAGAAAAAGGAACAAGAGAATAAAGCGAAACTTTAAGTGACGTTGAAATTGAGCAGCTTTCACTCTCTCTTTGAGGTTTTCGTTCAAATCGAGGCTTTAGATTTCTTATAGAAGGAATGAAAAGACTGAGATTGAAATAGACAAAGCGAGAAAAGTGTGCAATTGATTGACTTTGCACGATAAAGTACAAGGAAGATTTCAAAGAAGATGTTCATATTCCACCTTGTAAATATTCCTTATGCTTTCAACCAATCCTCATGCATTTGTTCTCATTAATAATTCATAAGAACGAACACGTGCTCCGCGCGCGCATTTATCTTCTTTTTAAATATTATATAATTTATTATATTTTATTTCTCTAATCTCTTAAAATCTTTGTTAAACTTCATGAAAATCTCTAAAAATTCCAAGAAACCTTTGAAAACCTGTGAAATCGCTTAAAATTCGTGGACATCTCTTAACATTTTTAGAAACTTCTTGAGATTCTTTTAAATGCAACAATAACAATTCAAATCCCTTTTATATCCTTTAAAATCCATTAAAAAGTATTAAAAATATCTTCAAATTCCATGAAACCCTTAAAAATTCGATAAAAATTTTTAAACTCATAAATCTTTTGAAATCCACGTTAAAATTCATGAAAATCACTAAAAATTCCTAGAAACCTTGAGAAATTCCATGATAAACTTTAAAATCTCTTAAAATTCACAGAAAAATTCTTGAAATTTGCGGTAACATTTAAAATCTCTTTATATCTTTCATATCCCGTAAAAATATTGAGAAATCTTATCAAGTGCCATAAAATCCTTTAAAATTCTCACAGATTCATTTAAATATCAGAAAAATCTCTTGAAATCACTTAAAATTATTAGAAATCTTATAAAATTCCTTGAAATTTCAGAATAATATTTCAAATTCTTTAAAATCTCAGAAAACTCTTACAAAACTTTTAAAACCCCTTAAAATTTCACAAAATATCCTAAAATCCCATATAATTCTACAAAATCGTTTTAATATCCTAAAAATCTCTTGAATTTCGTAAAATTCACTTAAAAATCGTTCAAAATGCACATACAAATTTTCAAAATCTTTAATCTCTTGAATTTCACGTTAAAATTAGTGTAAATCTCTAATAAAAATTTCTATCAACCTCTGGAAATTTCTCAACTCTTAAAATCTCTAAAAATCATTAGATATTTCATAAAATTCCATGAAATCCTTAAAAATATTACAAAATCTTTTATAAATTAGAAATATTTCTTGAAAATCACCTAGAATTATTAGAAATCTCATAGAATTCCTTAAAATTTCAGAATAATATTTCAAATTCTTTAAAATCTCATAAAACTCTTACAGAGCTTTTAAAAGCCCTTAAAATTTCACAAAATATCTTTAAATCCCATACAATTCTACAAAATCGTTTTAATATCCTAAAAATCTCTTGGACATGTTAAAATTCGTGAAAATCTGTAACAATTTCTAGCAAACTGTGGAAATTTTTTAACTCTTAGAAACTCTTAAAATCATTAAAAACATTAAATTCCATGAAATCCTTAAAAATATTACAAAATCTTTTATAAATTAGAAATATTTCTTGAAAATTACCTAGAATTATTAGAAATCTCATAGAATTCCTTTAAATTTCAGAATAATATTTGAAATTCTTTAAAACCTCATAAAACTCTTACAGAGCTTTTAAAAGCCCTTAAAATTTCACAAAATATCTTAAAATCCCATACAATTCCACAAAATCGTTTGAATATCCTAAATATCTCTTGAATTTCGTAAATATCACTTAAAAATCCTTAAAAATGCACATAAAAACCTTCTAAATCGTTAATCTCTTGAAATCTATGTTAAAATTAGTGGAAATCTCTAAAATTTTTTAGCAACCTCTACAAAATTTCTCTACTCTTAAAATCTCTTAAAATCATTAAAAATATTACAAAATTCCCAGAAACTTTTTGAAATTCTTTAAAATTCTACGATAACATGTAAAATCCCGCATTATCTCCCATGAAATCTTTAAAAATTCCACAAAATTCCCAGATTTTGAATGTACCTATTTTGAGTTTAGACTCGTGACAAAATGATTATTAACGAAATCAAATTCAAAATTTCAAATTCATTTCACGCGGAATTTACGACGCGGCAAATATCGATTGTCGAAAATCACTATCGATACTTACACGACGAATCAGCAATGCGGAATAGGCGTTACGATATTTCGACTTCGACTCAATCATCTTTTTAGAATAGAGAGAATCTCGTGAATCATGTGAGGAAATGAGTCTTTCAGATTTTTCTACTATTTTAAAGAAATTGTTTTTACTTTGATTTTGAACTTTATGAAGTTTTGCTTTGTGAGATTTTGGGAAGGCTTGTTTTATTCAGAGTAATTTCTTTTATCTGTCGCTAAAAAGTATAAAAGTGCTTTGTGGGATAAATACCCAAAGGATATTTGCAGCACGACGAAAATCAGGTGTTTAGAGAATACCGTAAAGAGCACTACAAGCTAAGCACACGGATAGAACAAACTTATTTAATTAACACCAAGCTACGTGAGTGCAGAATAAACACGCCGAAATTGCCTGCTATCTATGTTGCAGAGCTTTAACATTCAGACATGTAATTACTGGTATCTTATATTTCACATGAGTGTACTCCAACTCGGACCATTTTATCACTAATCAAAGCTTGGGAATCGAAAATCATTTTTAATTGATCAGTTTTGCATTTTAATTACACAGAAAAAAAAAGTTTTAAATCAAGCCCGAAAGGACTAGTTTGTGTTACATTTTAAGCTATTTTGTTTCATTTTAAGCCAGTATTTGAGCTTAAAACTAAATTTAAGCCTAAAAACTGGCTTAAAATAAAACAAACTGGCTTAAAATGTAACACAAACTAGTCCTTTCAGGCTTAATTTAAAACTTTTTTTTTTCTGTGTACTCTCTAAACTTGAATCAGTAAAATTTAACTGATTACCTGTCATATTCCACTGATTTGCAGTGACTCTTTTCTCACGATTTTAATTAGTGGTCTGTAAATCTGAATCAGTGAAAAGTGAGCCACTAATTCACTTTAGTGAAATTTTTTACTAATTATTAGATGTATTTCACTATTTCAATTCGCAGTTTTCAACTTTTCACTAATTAAGATTTAGAGAGTGAATAATCTACTGGAAATCAGTGAAAAGTCACTGAAAATTAGTGGAATTTGACTGATTCAGTTTTAGAGAGTAAAATTTTTTTGATTAATTGGCGAATTGTTTGACTGAATTTTAGAAAATAGATACAGACATTTTAAAGTAATTTATATGTGCCTACCGTGAACGTCTAATTTGATGTCAATTGTGAGAGGCTCAGCATTAGGAAGACTGCTGCTGACCTTGCACGTGAGGTTGGCGCCTAATTCGCTGCGTGTAACTTGAAGGTTCAACAGGCTGCTTCCGGTACCAATTCCGTTTTCTCCAACTTTCGACGTGGTTTCCGCTGAAAAAAAAGAGAAATAGATTGAGCAAGTAGTCAGGATTCAAAGTCAGAATGATTAATTTTGCGGATGAAGTTCAATTTTTTTAATCTACCCCGTCATTTATTTTTATTGAAAAAGCGCCTGGCAAGAAATGTTCATTAAATCAATTTTTAGGACACGAAGCAAAATTTCAGGCAAATGAAAATTCCAATAACTTACATTCGAGGAGCTTATTGCCATTGTACCACTCGACGGTTGGAACAGGTCTCCCTTCACTGCTCTCGCACCTCAAGGAAATCTTGGAACCCTCGTTTATTGGTCCCAAGACTTTTCCAGATTCAAGAGTAGCTTTTGTATCTTCATCGATAACACGGACATACACTGGCTGAACTGAAACATGAAAACACGAAAAATATAAACCTTTATTTCAAATAGAAGAAAATAAATATAAAAATCCAAATATATCTAAATACAAAAATCTAAAAATATATTTAGTACATACTAAATATAGATTAATAGATTAAAAAAAGATTTTTATAAGAACCATATATAGTCCTTTTATTCCACACAAAGAGGTTTATTCTCCTGTCAAATATGAAAAGAGTATATTTTTGAAAAAGGACTTATTTTTTTATAGAGGGGAATATAGACTCTTGGATATGAATAAACTCTTTAATAAATGTTACCGGCTTGCTTATAAAGCTACTTCTTTTCACAGATATTCCACGGTGTGTGTTACACGTCGTGTGTTGCACCCTCAGGACCTTTCGGGGGTCGATGTAGGTCAGGTCACTGAATATTAAATCTTGAGTCGTTGAATATTAAACAACCAGCCCTACTCAAGTGGATCGTTATCTTCAAAAGGTTGCGAATTTCGTTGCACCAAATTTTCGGCATCTTTGAAACTTTCTTAACGGCTTTTATGTGTAATAACGAGTATTAATAATTGTGATTTAATAGGAATTTTTTATGCTTCCGAATATCCAGGAATTATATTGAAGTCAGATTCCAAATTGTCTAATAAAAGTTTTTTTTGCAAAATTGGTAGACCGTTTTCACAATGTTAGCAAAAACCTTTGACTTGAGATACTTTTATTTTACACGATGGCCGTGCGAGAATGAATAAGATCTGATTTATCACAATATCCCTTTTTTTCTGCAAATAACGCAACATTTGTGAAAAAAGGCAACTCTCACTCTTCAGTAATATTGGGGACTCTACATCCTTTTTATACCTTCTTACGAATGTTACGGGCGCCTGTTTGACAATATTGGATTTTCCTGTCCCAAGGGTAAAAACCTGCCAGTGACAACTTTCTTAATTTCAAGACTTCAACGGCCTTTATTTTCTTTCACTGTTTTTCTTGCAATCGTTCTTTTCCACAAGATCGATTCATGTGATTCATTATGCCTAATTAAGCAAATTTCGCAAATTACTTTCAGTTTACTTAAAGTTAAAAATGAGATAATTTACCATTAAATTATACGAAATTTAAGTTATTGTTATATAATTCCCAGTACAATTAAGAAGCAATATATATATAACAATTTATTATTCTGAATATATTTTCTGAACGGGAACATTATTTTTCTCCTTTGTCACCGTAGATATTCGCACAGCAGGATTTAAATTGAAAATATTCTTGTATCATCTGTGAACGTGTACAACATGGCGGATCTACTATGAAAGAGTTAGCGGAGTTTTGATCGCACCAGGCTCGTTACCTGACATTCCCTTACTGCACTTTTTATGGTCGTTCTTTGGAACTTATATAGAATACTCCAAGGAAAAGTTTTTCATTGAGACAGTTATGCCGACATTTGATGCATTATGGCGCTATATTATAACTCTAGAATACGGGAATATCCAGAAGTAAAAAATTACAGAC
Source organism: Synergus umbraculus (assembly GCA_900474325.1). Taxonomy (NCBI): domain Eukaryota; kingdom Metazoa; phylum Arthropoda; class Insecta; order Hymenoptera; family Cynipidae; genus Synergus; species Synergus umbraculus. Next base: position 10,745 of record UCOK01012375.1, read on the forward strand.
CTGCAAATCAAATAAGAAAAGTGTAGAGAATAAAATTCGTCAAGTCAAAGAATGGATATAGTGAGGCGTTTAGAGCGTGTGAAACAAGAAGCAATTTATAATAAATTCTTTTTTAATATTTTGCGACTCGAGTACTTTTCAATTGAGCGACAATTGGTTCAATCACAATTCGCAATTATTTTAGTTCCGCTGACTCGGCAGATATTTTTGAATTTCATCGAAAAATCCATCAAATTTGTAAATACTCATCGAATGCTTGATAAAGGTAGAAAATTGTGGTAGATGAGTATTCGATTTGTGTATTTGCCGATTGAAAAGTTCATTCGCTGCTCAAGTGATATGATCGTGTGGTTAAATTCATGAAATGAATGGTTTTTCATTCTTCTTTATGATCTAATCGAGTTGAACTAATGATCGGCTCTCCTCTTGTTCTAGACATGAAACTGTATTTCGGCCAGCGCGGATTACCGCTTCCCAACATTCGGTCAAATGGTTATTCTATGGAGAATGATTTATTGGTTTTCATCCATCCGTCCCATTACCTCACCGGATTGCCGGTCTGCTCGTAGGCCTCTATGCGCATTGCAACTCACGAATGCATTTCCTGTATTGTATTTCCGATTCGCATACACTTCGTGTGTTATTCAAGTGAATTTATATATATGTTACTAGCCTCATATATGAGACAAGCGTTAAATAATGTATTTAGATTAAAAATATAGTCAAGTACATTATCATGTTTCTGTGGCCATTCTGTGTTATCTATAGAAATCTGCTCATCGCTTTCTCTTAAATTTCTTCAGTAATCTCGAATAATGGCACGTCATAAATTTCAAATGTTAATTAATTGTCATTTAAAAATGGGAATTAGCAATATTTGATAACCAATATTAGAATTCTCATAAAATTCCATGCAATCCTTAACAATTCTACAAAATTAAAAAAAAAATTTTTTAATCTCTGGAAATCTTTTAAAATTATGATAAATCTCATAAAAATTCACGAAATCCTTAAGAATTCAACAATATTTTTTAAAAATCGACTAATTTCTTGCAAGTCCTTAAAAAATGTACAGCCTTTGATATCTTTTTAAATTATACTAAATCTTTTAAAAATCGTAAAGATTTTTTGAAATCTTTCCATAAAATTCCCTGCCAAACTTTAAAAATCGTTAAAAGTATTAGAAATCTAATAAAATTCCATGAAATCCTTTAAAATTCTCACAAAATCTTTTAAATATCAGAAAAATCACTTGAAATTAATAGAAATCTCATCAAATTCCATAAAATCCCTCGCAATTCTTGTAAATCATTTAAAATATCTTACAATTTCTCCTAATTTCAAAAAATTTAAAATCCCTTTTAAAATCGCTAAGAATTCGCATACACTTCGTGTGTTATTCACGTGAATTTATATATATGTTA